>CM055752.1:0-17117 GCA_029465975.1 Dallia pectoralis
GGGTTCCTGGTACCATTCAGATATGAGTTACAGAGATGGGTTCCTGGTACCATTCAGATATGAGTTACAGAGATGGTCTCAAGTATTCAGATATGAGTTACAGAGATGGGTTCCTGGTACCATTCAGATATGAGTTACAGAGAGGGGTTCTGGTACCATTCAGATATGAGTTACAGATGGGTTCCTGGTACCATTCAGATATGAGTTACAGAGATGGGTTCCGGTACCATTCAGATATGAGTTACAGAGATGGGTTCCTGTACCATTCAGATATGAGTTACAGAGATGGGTTCCTGGTACCATTCAGATATGAGTGTCTCTGGGATATCTGCACATCTGTCAGTGCCAAAGCTCACTACTGCCTGTAACCCTGGCAACTGCAGAGCTCTGTCCTCATAACGTCTGCCGGGTGGAACACACACTCACACACACTCACACACACTCACACACGCCACACACGTCACACACACTCACACACATTACATTGCATAGCTCTGTCTCAGCAACGTCTGGCGCGAACACACACTCACACACACACACACACACCCTGCAGGGCTACTAGTCCCCTTACCTTGTGTGATTTAGGAGAGCCACCTGACAGAGTAAATAGGTGTTGGAGATTTGGAGAGAACTCCTCCATGCAGAGAATACACACATACAGTAAGAGGAAGTCAAAGACTGTGAAGAGCAGAGTGGCTCAGTGCTGTTTAAAAGAGTTGCCCACTGTCCTTTACTGCATCACACTGTTCAAAATACCTGTAAATGATAAGAGACTAATATTTGACTAGAAGGCCCAAGAAGGAGAGGCTAAGTTAAGAGTTTGAACAATACAAAGAATAAACTGGATCACAGTTTACCACCGTATTCCCTCCACCCCCTAACCTCTCTCCCTCCGCCCTTACCTCTCCCTCCGCCCCTTACCCTCCCTCCGCCCTTACCCTCTCCTCTCCGCTCCCTTACCTCTCTCCTCCGCCTCTCAGGCCCCCCTCCGCCCCTTAGTCTCCCCTCCGCCCCTTAGTCTCCCCTCCACCCCCTACCCACCGCCCCTTAACCTCTTCCCTCTGCCCCTACCCTCTCCCTCCGCCCTCACCCTCTCCCTCCTCCGCCCCTTACCCTCTCCCTCTCCCTCCACCTCAAACCTCTCCCTCCTCCTTCCCTAACCCTGTCCCTTAAGTGTGAGGGGCAGGTTCTCACCCTGGTAATGAAGACATTGAGATAAATGGATTGAGCTCACTTTGAACACTTGCAGTGTAAAGGAAGTCCTCATTTGTAGTCAGCGAGACACCTAGAATCACCCTCCACTTCCTTCCCTCTCTCCTCACTCCCTCTGTCTCGCTAAGTGTCTCTCCCCTCCTCTACTCCACCCCTCTTTAACTTCCTCCTGAGAGGAGAGCATGACCATTGATTTACCATTACCTGGGTTATTAGCATAATCTTCATAGTCCCTCTCATTATCACAGACTGAGCAGCTTACATATGTGGAAGTACAAGTACCATGTTGATCCTCTGAATATCCTGAGGTATTGACCCAGATGTGGAAGAGCCAATCATAAGGGACAATCAGTCTTGATGGAACCTATGCAGTGTGAATGTCATTTCAGTATATACTGACAGAGAGCAGCGTAATTATAAAGTACTATTTCAGTATATACTGACAGAGAGTAGCGTAATTATAAAGTACTATTTCAGTATATACTGACGGAGAGTACCGTATCAATTATAAAGTACTATTTCAGTATATACTGACGAGAGTACTATAATTATAAAGTGGCAATTATTTCAGTATATACTGACGGAGAGTACCATAATTATAAAGTACTATTTCCAGTATATACTGACGGAGAGTACCATAATTATAAAGTACTATTTCAGTATATACTGACGGAGAGTACCATAATTTATAAAGTACTATTTCAGTATATACTGACGGAGAGTACCATAATTATAAAGTACTATTTCAGTATATACTGACGGAGAGTACCATAATTATAAAGTACTATTTCAGTATATACTGACGGAGAGCACTTATAATTATAAAGCAATCATCAGTATATACTGACGGAGAGTACCATAATTATAATGTAATTATTCAGTATATACTGACGGAGAGTACCATAATTATAAAGTACTATTTCAGTATATACTGACAGAGAGTAGCGTAATTATAAAGTACTTGTTTGTATATACTGACGGAGCGTAGCGTAATTATAAAGTACTATTTCAGTATAAACTGACGGAGAGTACCATAATTATAAGTACTATTTCAGTATATACTCTCGGGACGGAGAGTACCATAATTATAAAAGTACTATTTCAGTATATACTGATGGAGAGTACCATAATTATAAAGTACTATTTCAGTATATACTGACGGAGCGTAGCGTAATTATAAAGTACTATTTCAGTATAAACTGACGGAGAGTACCATAATTATAAAAGTACTATTTCAGTATATATTGACGGAGAGTACCATAATTATAAAGTACTATTTCAGTATATACTGGATGAGAGTACCATAATTATAAAGTACTATTTCAGTATATACTGACAGAGAGTAGCGTAATTATAAAGTACACTATTTCAGTATATACTGACGGAGCGTAGCGTAATTATAAAGTACTATTTCAGTATAAACTGACGGAGAGTACCATAATTATAAAGTACTATTTCAGTATATACTGACGGAGAGTAAATTAAGTAATTATAAAGTACTATTTCAGTATATACTACAGAGAGTAGCGTAATTATAAAGTACTATTTCAGTATATACTGACGGAGCGAGCGTAATTATAAAGTACTATTTCAGTATAAAACTGACGGAGAGTACCATAATATATATTATTTCAGTATATACTGACGGAGAGTACCATAATTATAATGTACTATTTCAGTATATACTGACGGAGAGTACCATAATTATAAAGTACTATTTTGTATATATTAAATGAGAGTACCATAATTATAAAGTACTATTTCAGTATATACTACCAGAGAGTACCATAATTATAAAGTACTATTTCAGTATATACTGACAGAGTAGCATAATTATAAAGTACTATTTGCGGATATACTGACAGAGAGTTGCACAATTATAAAGTACTAGAAACACCCTTACCCTCCCTCCAGAAAACTATGGTTTAGCCCCAAAATGTATCACTATGGGAAACATTTGAAACTTATATGTACCAGCATCAAACCACAGAACGTACTGACAAGTAGTTTTAGCAGTCTTAAATGTTTGAAACGCAATTGGCACAATGATTTAGAGGTGTTTGGAGTTTGGACTTGCTGTCCTAATGGTGGAGGAGAGCTAAAATGCTATTTAGATCAGCACTCTGACTCGATGTCACCTAAATTCGTTGCCATAATATTATTTATTTTTTATGGAGCGTCGGGCCACAATTTTTTGGCTTCGATTCACTTGGTTGTCCAAACCAATAAATACATCTGGTTTATCCTGATTCTGTTTCTGTCTCAACTGGAGCTTGGCTCTTGCTCCTCCCCAACCTCCCACTAAAATGACTGTCCAATCAGCTACCTGAACACGGAGCTCTTTCCCAGACACTCTCCCCATGAGTTGCCCACAAAATAGTCTTACAAGCGTCACTACAATATCGGGCGCGATATGTGGTAGAGAATCTGTAACACTATTGAACATTTTGGAGATGTGTCTGTAGTGGTGGAGATTGAAGTTCAACACCTAATATGATTGGTCCCTTATGGCCTCAGCTTTATGTTCTGGATAAGAAATACACAGCTCTGACAGATATTATTATTCTGGGCAACATTCTGAAGTGGGGGAGAAAACGCATAGTGCCTGGGTTTGGATTCTGAGAAGTGTATTGACAGTGTGAGAGTAGAATATAAAACGCGGGTTTCTAACACTTGACAGTTGAGCACTTGATGAGCAGGAAACTTTGGATCAATAAACGTATGTATATAGCAGAGGACAAAGCAGAGAGGTGGCCCAGCTGACCAAATTCTAATTAGAACTCACAAACATTTTGTTCACTAATCAAACAAAACAAAAAAAAAAAAAAAAAATTACATAATTTCTAAGACAAATTGGTTGCAGCTGTTAGCAGTGAGTGATGTCATCATCTCTAAGCAGAGTAGACACACACATTTTTCAATGTTTTACTTACTGCGTTTCTCCTTTTTTTCACATCCCATTGGTCCTCAGATCCTGGACCTGGTTGGGAATGATAACACAATGGAATCTTTTCATCGTCATGGCTTTTTTAATACTTTCGCCATAACAGGAGGTTTGGTAGCCAGGCTAATGATCTAAACGCTACACACTTCACCTATTTACCGGGCCACATTAAGACCTCGGTAGCCAACAGTGCAGCAGTAATGGGGATGATAATCTCTTAGCAGCGCAGTAATTTCTGTGGAAAAAACAAGATAATGCTGTAATAACGTTGGGGATAATGTGGAGATACTCCTATGGATGCCTCTTGGACTCCTCTTACGCAAGCTGGGCCAGGCCTCCTGTCCGGTTGATCATACGCCACATCTGGGAGCATGGTGTCCCTTTCAATGGGTTCATGGCTTTACTGCACTCTGCTCTATACACTGCAGAATCCAGCACCGTCCCATAGGCAGCTCTTGTCTGCTTCTGAGAGGTCCTTCTAGACTTACACACAGTGAGAGGGAGAGAGAGAGGAGAGAGAGAGAGAGCAGGGGAGAGAGAAGGTTATGGGAGAGGTCCTGGAGAGACCTACACACAGTGAGAGAGAGGGTTATGGGAGAGGTTATGGGAGGAAGTTATGGGAGAAGTTATGTGCAGAGAAAAGACAGTGTGTGGGCACCAAGGAAAGTGAGGTGGGTGTTGGGGTACTAGTCATGAGGGAGTGTGAAGCGGCTTGGTAATGGAGCGTGGTGAGGTGTGCTGGGGGTTGTTAGGGGGTATAGGCTGTGCTGGGGTTGTTGGAAGGGTATTGGGTGTGCTGGGGTTAAGTGGGGGGTATTGTGTGCTGGGGTTGTTAGGTGGGGGGTATTAAGCTGGGGTTGTTATGTGGGTATATATGACAGAGAGGAGAGTGAGTACATGACAGAAACGGAGAGTGAGAGAGGAATATATTACAGAGAGTGAGAGTGCTTGTATACTTCTCAACTAACTTTCTCCTTCATCCCTCTCTTCCTCACTCCGTCCTGTCACATAAGCTCTGAACCCAAACCCTAACCCAAGCCCCAGTTCTCCCTAACCCTCTCCGATCAATCCCCCCACTGATTCTGTCTAACGGCTTGTTTTCTGACCATTGTTTTCACGTCTTCATGCCCAGCTCTCTTATAAAAGCCAGCTCCACTGGGACAGTGGACAGTGAGACTGGGGACCTGAGACTGGGGACCTGGGACATGTGGGACTGTGACATGAGATTGGGGACATGGGACTGTGGACCATGGGACAGTGGACATGAGACTGGGGACCTGGAGACTGGGGACCTGGGGATGGGACTGGGGACATGAGATTGTGACATGGGACTGGGGACATGGGACTGGGGACATGGGACTGGGGACATGAGATGGGGACATGGGACTGGGGACATGGACATGGGATCAAATGGGGAACATGGGACTGGGAACATGGGACTGGGAACATGGGAACAGGGACATGGGACTGGGGCATGGGAACGGAGGACATGGGACTGGGAACAGGGACATGGGACTGTGGGACATGGGAACGAGGACATGGGACTGGGAACATGATTGGGGACCTGGGACATGAGACTGGGGACATGATACTGGGGACATGGGACTGGGGACATGGGACTGGGAACATGGGACTGGGAACATGGGACTGGGAACATGGGAACAGGGACATGGGACTGGGGACATGGGAACGAGGACATGGGACTGGGGACAAGGGACTGGGGACCTGGACATGAGACTGGGGACATGATACTGGGGACATGGGACTGGGGACATGGGACTGGGGACATGAGATTGGGGACATGAGATTGGGGACATGGGACATGGACTGTGGGACATGGGACTGAACATGGGACTGGGAACATGGGACTGAACATGGGACTGGGGAAATGAGGACTGTGGGACATGGGACTGGGGACATGGGATCAGGGACATGGACTGGGGACATGGGACTGGGGACACATGAGATTGTGGGACATGGGACTGGGGACAGGGGAACAGGGACATGAGATTGGGGACATGGGACATGGGACATGGGAACAGGGACATGGGAACAGGGACATGGGACTGGGGTCAAGTGGAGCTTTCTTTCGGGACCCACTGCCAGATGAAAATAATCATCCACAAAAATCTCAAAAGTTGTGATTTTTTTTCCAAGAGAGACCCCTGAGAATTACAACTTAAAAATCTGTCTGTTTTTTTTTTTTTCATTTTGTTCCAGCACTCAGCAGTGATCATCCGGGCAGTGGAGCTCAAATGTTTTGGCACAGGGACAAAAATGAAAAAAAAACAGACAGATTTTAAGTTGTAATTCTCAGAGGTCTCTCTTGGAAAAAAAATCACAACTTTGAGATTTTTTGTGGATGATTGTTTTCATCTGGCAGTGGGTCCCGAAAAGAGAAGCTCCCATGACCCCAGTCCCATGTCCCTGTTCCCATGTCCCTGTTCCCATGTCCCATGTCCCATGTCCCCAATCTCATGTCCCTGTTCCCATGTCCCCAGTCCCATGTCCCCAATCTCATGTCCCCAGTCCCATGTCCCCAGTCCCATGTCCCCAGTCCCATGTCCCCAGTCCCATGTCCCCAGTCCCATGTTCCCAGTCCCATGTTCCCAGTCCCATGTTCCCAGTCCCATGTTCCCAGTCCCATGTCCCCAGTCCCATGTCCCATGTCCCCAATCTCATGTCCCCAATCCATGTCCCCAGTCCCATGTCCCCAGTCCCATGTCCCCAGTATCATGTCCCCAGTCTCATGTCCCAGGTCCCCAGTCCCATGTCCCCAGTCCCATGTCCTCGCTCCCATGTGTCCCCAGTCCCATGTCCCTGTTCCCATGCTCCAGTCCCATGTTCCCAGTCCTATTCCCAGTCCCATGTCCCCAGTCCCATGTCCCCAGTATCATGTCCCCAGTCTCATGTCCCAGGTCCCCAGTCCCATGTCCCCAGTCCCATGTCCTCGTTCCCATGTCCCCAGTCCCATGTCCCTGTTCCCAGTCCCATGTCCTCGTTCCCATGTCCCCAGTCCCATGTCCCTGTTCCCATGTTCCCAGTCCCATGTTCCCAGTCCCATGTTCCCAGGTCCCATGTCCCTGGGTCCCATGTCCTATGTCCCAGTCCCATGTCCCCAATCTCGGTCCCCAGTCCCGGCGCCCCCATCCCAGTGTCCCAGTCCGATGTCTCACTCCGTGTCCCAGTCCCATGTCCCAGGTCCCCAGTCTCAGGTCCTCAGTCTCATGTCCACTGTCCCATGTCCCCAGTCCCATGTCCCCAATCTCATGTCCCCAGTCCCATGTCCCAGGTCCCCAGTCTCAGGTCCCCAGTCCCATGTCCACTGTCCCAGTGGAGCTGAAGCATAAGAGCTGGGTAAGTGAAGAGGACGCGGAAAACAATGGTCAGAAAACAAGCCGTTAGACAGAATCAGTGGGGATTTTGATCGAGAGGGTTAGGAGAACTGGGGCTTGGGTTAGGTTTGGGTTCAGAGCTTATGTGACAGGACAGGTGAGGAAGAGAGGGATGAAGGAGAAAGTTAGTTGAAGTATACAAGCACTCTCACTCTCTGTAATATATTCAATTCTCACTCTCCGTTTCTGTCATGTACTCACTCTCACTCTCTGTCATATATACTCTCCATAACAACCCCAGCACACTTCAATACCTCACCCTAACAACCCCAGCACACTTCCAATACCCCCCAACAAATCTTCCCAGCACACCCAATACCTTCCAACAACCCCAGCACAGCCTATACCCCCCTAACAACCCCAGCACACCTCACCACGCCTTATTCTCCAAACACGCCCAACACTCCCTCCATGGCTAGTACCCCCCAACACCCACACCACTTTCCTTGGTGCCCACACACTGTCTTTCTTTATGACTTCTGCCTCAAAGAGACTCAGCAACCCCTCCATAACTTCTCCATAACTTCTCCATAACCTTCTCCCATGGAACCCTCCCATAACTTCCTCCATAACCTCTCCCATAACCCTCTCTCTCTCACTGTGTGTAGGTCTCTCCAGGACCTCTCCTATAACCTTCTCTCTCTCACTGTGTGTAGGTCTCCAGGACCTCTCCAAGCAGACAGAGCTGCCCTATGGGACGGTGCTACCCTGCAGTGTATGAGCAGGTGCAGTAAAGCCATGAACCCATTTGAAAGGGACCCCATGTACTCCCAGATGTGGCGCATCAACTGACAGGAGGGCCTGACACAATGAGGAGTCCAAAGAGGGTATCCGCAAGGTATCTCCACATTATCCCAACGTTATTACAGCATTATCTTGTTTTCCACCAAATTATGGCCAGCTAAGGATTACATTATCATCACATTACTGCTGCACTGTTGACTATAAGGTCTTAATGTGACGGTAAATGAGTGAAGTGTGACGTTTAGATCATTAGCCTGGCTACCAAACCTCCCTGTTATGGCAAAGTAAAAACCTTCAAGACGATGAAAATTCATGTTATATTGGTCCCAGGATCTGGAGGACCAATGATGAGAAAAAAGGAGAAACGCAGTAAGTAAAACATTTGAAAAATGTGTAATGACCTTTCCTACTCTGCTTAGAGATGATGACATCACCCAACAGCTGCAATGGAAGTTGTCTTAGAGAGAATTATGTAATTTTTTTGTTTGATTAGTCGAACAAAATGTTTGTGAGGAGTTCAATTAAGTTGGTCAGCTAGACTGCCTCCTCTGCTTTGTCCTCTATACATCGTTTATTCGATCCAAGTTTCCTGCTCACATCAAGTCTCAACTGTCAAGTGTTGACAGTTTTATTCTGCACACTGTCAATACACTTCTCAGAATCCAAACCCAGGCACTATGGATTTTCTCACACACTTCAGATTGCAAATCATTGTAGCAGAATAATAATATCTGTCAGAGCTGTGTATTTCTTATCCAGAACATAAAGCTGAGCCATAATGGACCAATCATATTAGGTGTTGAACTTCCAATCTCCACCACTACAGACACATCTCAAAAATGTTCAATAGTGTTACAGATTCTCTACATATCCTTGATATTGTAGTGACCTTGTAAGACCTATTTTGTGGGCAACTCATGGGGAAAGTGTCACAGGAAAGGGCTCCGTGTTCAGGTAGCTGATTGGACAGTCATTTTGTTAGTGGGAGGGTTGGGGGAGGGAGCAAGAACCAATCGGATTGAGACAGAATCAGGATAAACCAGATGTATTTATTGGTTTGGACAACCAAGTGAATCGAAGCCAAGAATTATTGACCGCTCCTGCCAAAAAATAAATAATATTATGGCAAGAATTTAGGTGACATCGAGTCAGAGTGCTGATCTAAATAGCATTTAGCTCTCCTCCACCAGGGACAAGTCCAAACTCCAAACACCTCTAAATCATTGTGCCAATTGCGTTTCAAACATTTAAGACTGCTAAAACTACTTGTCAGTACGTTCTGTAGTTTGAATGCTTGGTACAGCAAGTTTCCAAATGTTTCCCATAGTGATACATTTGAGGCTGGCCAAACCATAGTTTTCTGGAGGGAGAGGAGTAAGGTGTTTCTAGTACTTTATAATTGTGCAACTCTGTCAGTATATCCTGAAATAGTACTTTATAATTATGCTACTCTGTCAGTATATACTGAAATAGTACTTTATAATTATGGTACTCTGCGTCAGTATATACTGAAATAGTACTTATAATTATGGTACTCTCCGTTAATATATACAGAAATAGTACTTTATAATTATGGTACTCTCCGTCAGTATATACTGAAATAGTACATTATAATTATGGTACTCTCCGTCAGTATATACTGAAATAGTACTTTATAATTATGGTACTCTCCGTCAGTTTTATACTGAAATAGTACTTTATAATTACGCTACGCTCCGTCAGTATATACTGAAATAGTACTTTATAATTACGCTACTCTCTGTATTATATACTGAAATAGTACTTTATAATTATGGTACTCTCCGTCAGTATATACTGAAATAGTATTTTTATAATTATGGTACTCTCCGTCAGTTTATACTTAGAAATAGTACTTTATAATTACGCTACGCTCCGTCAGTATATACTGAAATAGTACTTTATAATTACGCTACTCTCTGTCAGTATATACTGAAATAGTACTTTATAATTATAGTACTCTCCATCAGTATATACTGAAATAGTACTTTATAATTATGGTACTCCGTCAATATATACTGAAATAGTACTTTATAATTATGAGTACTCTCCGTCAGTTTATACTGAAATAGTACTTTATAATTACGCTACGCTCCGTCAGTATATACTGAAATAGTACTTTATAATTATGGTACTCTCCATCAGTATATACTGAAATAGTACTTTATAATTATGGTACTCTCCGTCAGTATATACTGAAATAGTACTTTATAATTATGGTACTCTCCGTCAGTTTATACTGAAATAGTACTTTATAATTACGCTACGCTCCGTCAGTATATACTGAAATAGTACTTTATAATTGCTACTCTCTGTCAGTATATACTGAAATAGTACTTTTTATAATTATGGTACTGGCCAGTATATACTGAAATAGTACATTATAATTATGGTACTCTCCGTCAGTATATACTGAAATAGTACTTTATAATTATGGTACTCTCCGTCAGTATATACTGAAATAGTACTTTATAATTATGGTACTCTCCGTCAGTATATACTGAAATAGTACTTTATAATTATGGTACTCTCCGTCAGTATATACTGAAATAGTACTTTATAATTATGGTACTCTCCGTCAGTATATACTGAAATAGTACTTTATAATTATGGTACTCTCCGTCAGTATATACTGAAATAGTACTTTATAATTATGGTACTCTCCGTCAGTATATACTGAAATAGTACTTTATAATTATGGTACTCTCCGTCAGTATATACTGAAATAGTACTTTATAATTACGGTACTCTCCGTCAGTATATACTGAAATAGTACTTTATAATTACGCTACTCTCTGTCAGTATATACTGAAATAGTACTTTATAATTACGCTACTCTCTGTCAGTATATACTGAAATGACATTCACACTGCATAGGTTCCATCAAGACTGATTGTCATATGATTGGCTCTTCCACATCTGGGTCAATACCTCAGGATATTCCAGAGGATCAACATGGTACTTGCCACTTCCACATATGTAAGCTGCTCAGTCTGTGATAATGAGAGGGACTATGAAGATTATGCTAATAACTCCTTATGTAATGGTAAATCAATGGTCATGCTCTCCTCTCAGGAGGAAGTTAAAGAGGGTGAGTAGAGAGAGGAGAGACGCGAGACAGAGGGAGTAGGGAGAGAGAGGAAGGAAGTGGAGGGTGATTCTAGGTGTCTCGCTGACTACAAATGAGGACTTCCTTTACACTGCAGTGTTCAAAGTGAGCTCAGTCATTTATCTCAATGTGCTGGCTTCATGATTGAGAACCTGCCCCTCACACTTAATGTAGACAGGGTTAGGGCGGAGGGAGAGGGATTTGGGGTGGAGGGAGAGGGAGAGGGTAAGGGGCGGAAGGGAGAGGGTAAGGGGCGGAGAGGGAGAGGGTAAGGGGGGCAGAGGAAGAGGTTAAGGGGCAGTGGGTAAGGGGTGGAGGGGAGACTAAGGGGCGGAGGGGGAGACTAAGGGCGGAGGAGACTAAGGGCGGAGGGAGAGGGTAAGGGGCGGAGGGAGAGGTAGGGGCGGAGGGAGAGGTAAGGGGCGGGGGCGGAGAGGGTAAGGGCGGAGGGAGAAGGTTAGGGTGGAGGGAGATACGGTGGTAAACTGTATCCAGTTTATTCTTTGTATTGTTCAAACTCTTAACTTAGCCTCTCCTTCTTGGGCCCTTCTAGTCAGCTCATTAGATCTTATCATTTACAGGTATTTTGAACAGTGTGATGCAGTAAAGGACAGTGGGCAACTCTTTTAAACAGCATATCACTGAGCCACTCTGCCTTCACAGTCTTTGACTTCCTCTTACTGTGTGTGTGTTCTCTGCATGGAGGGGTTCTCTCAGAGCCTCTCCAACACCTGTTTGCTCTGTCAGGTGGCTCTCCTAAATCACACAAGGTAGGGACTAGTAGCCCTGCAGGGTGTGTGTGTGTGTGTGTGTGAGAGTGTGTGTTCGCGCCAGACGTTATGAAGGACAGAGCTATGCAATGTAATGTGTGTGAGTGTGTGTGAGCGTGTGTGAGCGTGTGTGGGAGTGTGTGTGGAGTGTGTGTGAGAGTGTGTTTCACGGCAGACGTTATAGGAGACAGAGCTCTGCAGTTGCCAGGGTTACAGGCAGTAGTGGGGCAGCTTTGGCGCATGACAGATGTGCAGATATCCAGAACTCATATCTGAATGGTACCAGGAACCCATCTCTGTAACTCATATCTGAATGGTACCAGGAACCCATCTCTGTGTAACTCATATCTGAATGGTACCAGAACCCATCTCTGTAACTCATATCTGAATGGTACCAGGAACCCATCTCTGTAACTCATATCTGAATGGTACCAGGAACCCCTCTCTGTAACTCATATCTGAATGGTACCAGGAACCCATCTCTGTAACTCATATCTGAATGGTACCAGGAACCCATCTCTGTAACTCATATCTGAATGGTACCAGGAACCCATCTCTGTAACTCATATCTGAATGGTACCAGGAACCCATGTCTGTAACTCAGTTGAGTTTACTGGTCCGAGGAGACAGTATCCACTGCAAACTTACCCGCTCCTGTATCAGAACTGGGCCAACGCCATGAGTGAGCAGCTATTTCCTCCCCCTGACAAGGCCAGGTTAAGAGCAGGTGCGCTCATCATGGGGAGGCTGTCAAGCTGCATGTGAAGGCATCCGCTGGGATTATGTTAAAGGGACCAGTTTTCAGCCCCTTGGTCAGGTGGTTCTGTTTGGGGTGTCCTATCCAGACCCCAAATTGATGTCATAAACATTTTATATTCATCTCAATGATTAACAGTTTCCCAAACTGTTTACTGCACAGCCTGTTCTACCAAGGCCTCAAACGTCCCAACATGTTTTATTAAAAGGTCATTTGAACCTTTTCCCAATAGAGTAAAATGTTTTTTAACCAGTTTTTGTCACTCCAAATTAAATAATTATCAAGAGAATATCCTGAAGTGATTTGAAACATCGGTGGTAATAATTATATTCTACACTGATCTGTGATTTATCACTGGAAGGACGACTGCTTTTGTGCGACCCTTTATATTGTAATGCCAGTCTTACAAACCATTAATGTTCATGTATCCCTGGGGATGGAGGAACCTAAAGTGTACCATTAATGTCATGTATATCCCTGGAGGATGGAGGAACCTAAAGTGTACCATTAATGTTCATGTATATCCCTGGAGGATGGAGGAACCCAAAGTGTACCATTAATGTTCATGTATATCCCTGAGGATGGAGGAACTACAAAGTGTACCATTAATGTTCATGTATATCCCTGGAGGATGGAGGAACCTAAAGTGTACCATTAAAGTTCATGTATATCCCTGAAGGATGGAGGAACCTAAAAGTGTGAGGATGTGGGTGGAAGATGGGTGGAGGATGAGAGGAGGATGGGTGGAGGATGGGTGGAGGATGTGGGTGGAGGATGAGAGGAGAATGGGTGAAGAGGATGTGGGTGGGAGGATGGGAGAGGAGGATGTGGGTGGAGGGATGTGGGTGGAGGAATGTCGTGGAAGGATGGGAGAGGAGGATGGGTGGAGTGGGATGGGTGGAGGATGTGGGTGGAGGATGTGGGTGGAAGATGGATGGAGGAGGGAAGGAGAGGATGGGTGGAGGATGTGAGTGGAAGATGTGGGGTGGAGGAATGTGGGTGGAGAGATGTGGGTGGAGAGATGTGGGTCGAGGATGTGGGTGGAGGATGGGTGGGAGGATGTGGGTGGAGGATGTGGGTGGAGGATGTGAGAGGAGGATGTGGGTGGAAGATATGAAGAGGAGAAGGGTGGAGGATGGGTGGGAGGATGGGTGGAGGATGGGTGGAGGATGTGGTGGAGGGATGGGTGGGAGGATGTGGGTGGAGGATGAGAGAGGATGTGGGTGAAGGATGTGGGTGGGAGGCATTGAGAGAGGATGTGGGTGGAGGGAGGGTGGGAGGATGTGAGAGGAGGATGTGGGAGGAGGATGTGGGTGGAGGATGTGGGGAGGAGGATGTGGGGTGGAGATGTGGGTCGAGGATGTGGGAGGAGGATGTGGGTGGGAGGAATGTAGGTGGAGGATGTGAGAGGAGGATGTGGGCCGAGATGGGTGGAGGATGTGGGTGGAAGATATGGGAGGAGGATGTGGGTGGGAGGTGGGTCGAGGATGGGTGGAGGATGTGGGTGGAGGGATGTGGGAGGGAGGATGTGGGTGGAGGATGTGGGTCGAGGATGTGGGTGGAGGGATGTGGGTCGAGGATGTGGGGTCGAGGATGTGGGTGAGGATGTGGGTGGAGGATGAGGAAGGATGTGTGGAGGATGTGAGAGGAGGATGTGGGGTGAGGATGTAGGTGGAGGATGTGGGTGGGATGTGGAGGTAGGAGGATGTGAAGTGAAGGATGTGGTGGAGGATGTGGGTGGAGGGATGTGAGAGGAGAGAGGGGGAGCTCGACTTGCCTGCCTGAACTGATTTCACTCTGCTGATTGGATTTGGAAGACTGCAATGAATGCTAGGCATAGAATGAAGGAAGAGAAAGAAACTCGACACACCTGCCTACAGCACTGATGCTGTATGTAAGGTACAGCACTGATGCTGAGAGGAGGAGAGAAAGAGAGGGAGGTGTGTGTGTGTGTGTGTGTGTGTGTGTGTGTGTGTGTGTGTGTGTGTGTGTGTGTGTGTGTGTGTGTGTGTGTGTGTGTGTGTGTGTGTGTGTGTGTGTGTGTGTGTGTGTGTGTGTGTGTGTGTGTGTGTGTGTGTGTGTGTGTGTGTGTGTGTGTGTGTGTGTGTGTCTTTGTGTGTGTGTGTGTGTGTGTGTGTGTGTGTGTGTGTGTCTCTGTGTGTCTCTGTGTCTCTGTGTGTGTGTGTCTCTGTGTGTGTGTGTGTTCCCTGTGTGTCTCTGTGTGTGTGTGTGTGTCTCTGTGTCTCTGTGTGTGTGTGTCTCTGTGTGTGTGTCTCTGTGTCTCTGTGTGTGTGTGTCTCTGTGTCTCTGTGTGTGTGTGTGTCTCTCTGTGTGTGTGTGTGTGTGTGTGTGTCTCTGTGTGTGTGTGTGTGTGTCTCTGTGTGTGTGTGTGTGTGTGTCTCTGTGTGTGTGTGTGTGTGTGTGTTCTGTGTGTGTCTCTGTGTGTGTGTGTGTGTCTCTGTGTGTGTGTGTGTCTCTGTGTGTGTCTCTGTGTGTGTGTGTGTGTGTGTGTGTGTGTGTTCCTGTGTGTGTGTGTCTCTGTGTGTGTCTGTAGTTCTGTTAAACTGACCTGTCTGTAATGTATCCGCATCTAGCTGCACTGTACTATAGTTTGTAATTATAAAAACATGCAAGAAAATCAATGAAAGTGCAAATGGCAATTAGATGGGTGGGTGGATATTGTCCTGCAGTGAATAAGGTAATAAGAATAAGTGTTATGGAGCATAAGTGATGGTAGGGGTTAGCGGAGTATATGGATGGTAGGTAAGCATTGCGGGAGTATATGATGGTAGGGTTATCATGGAGCATAGTGATGGTAGGGTTATCATGGAGTATGGTGATGGTAGGGTTATCATGGAGCATATGATGGTAGGTTATCATGGAGTATATGATGGTAGGTTACTATGGAGGAGGTGATGGTAGGGTTACCATGGAGTATATGATGGTAGGGTTATCATGGAGTATATGATGGTAGGGTTACGGAGTATATGATGGTAGGGTTATCATGGAGTATATGATGGTAGGGTTATCATGGAGCATATGATGGTAGGGGTTACCATGGGAGTATATGATGGTAGGGTTACTATGGAGTATAAGATGGGGTTATCATGGAGTATATGATGGTAGGGTTATCATGGAGCAAGGTGATGCAGTAGGGTTATCATGGAGTATATGATGGTAGGGGGTTATCATGGAGCATATGATGGTAGGGTTACCATGGAGTATATGATGGTAGGGGTTATCATGGAGCATAGTGATGTAAAGTTATCATGGAGCATATGATGGTAGGGGTTATCATGGAGCATATGAGATGTTAGGGTTATCATGGAGCATATGATGGTAGGGTTATCATGGAGCATATGATGGTAGGTTATCATGGCGCATGTGATGGTAGGGTTATCATGGAGTATATGATGGTAGGGTTATCATGGAGTATATGATGGTAGGTTATCATGGAGTATAAGGGATGGTAGGTTAATAAGTGGGAGTATAAGTGATGGTAGGGTTATCATGGAGCATGTGATGGTAGGGTTATCATGGAGCATATGATGGTAGGGTTACTATGGAGTATATGATGGTAGGGTTACCATGGAGTATAGTGATGGTAGGGTTATCATGAGTATATGATGGTAGGGGTTATCATGGAGTATATGATGGGAAGCATTATGGAGTATAAGGATATAGGGTTATCATGAGCATATGATGGTAGGGCATTAAGATAATATGATGGTAGGGTTATCATGGAGTATATGATGGTAGGGTTATCATGGAGCATATGATGGTGTGGTTACTAGACCAACTTGCTAGAGTCACCTTATTCCTGTCTACCTGCTAGACACACTTTAATACTTGCACATTCTGTAATTAGATACTCACTGTATTTTTTATATTTATATATATATATATTTGTCATTACTGTACTTATGCTGCTCAACTGTACTCCATATACCCCATCCTGAATAACTTGAACCTGCTGCTATTTTGCACTTTGTGTATCTGTGAAACTATATGTTGTTCTTGTACATTTTCCCTTATCTTGGCTAGGCCGCGTTGGTAAATGAGAATTTGTTTCAATCGGCCTACCTGGTTAAAGAACGGTTAAATTAAAAATATATATATATAGAGAGAGAGAGTCACTGATGGGGTTAGGTATATATATAGAGCCACT
>CM055752.1:17617-140117 GCA_029465975.1 Dallia pectoralis
CCTCACCTGGGAGGTCATCACCTACACTGCAGACACCAAGGGAGCAGCGTCCAGCACGAGGGCCCCGACAGCCGCCTGGGGGTACTACAGCTGTTCCTGAATACCCCGTCTCAGCACCATCTCGGCGGGACGAGCCAATGAGACGACCACCTACGAGCGATGAGGACACAGACGGGGAACAACAATCAGGGCCTTTTGTCCCTGAACTCTCTACCTCAACACCACCTCGGCGGGACGAGCCATTGATGGAGCTGACGTCAGATGAGGAGGACCAAGATGGAGAACAACAACCAGAGCCTCTGGTCCTCCCTGTGACAAAGGATGGTAGGGAGACTGTTCAGAGCCTATTAGATTTTGCTGTGCCCAAGGTAATCACACCAATACGTAAACCGTTCAGACATATCTCCACCCATAAAAAATGGAGGTTTGGAAAATTGTCCCCAACAGTAAGTGGGTTATCATGGGGATTCTAATGTGGCCAGACTCCCTGCCTACACAAATGATGACCTACAAATTGACAGCTATCCTGGTGCCACATTCAGACATGCTGAGGCAATTCTAGCCAACTCACATGTGTCCAACACAGTGCAAAAGCTGATACTGTCTTTTGGCATTAATAACAGAGCCCAGAAAGCAGACAAGACTTCTGTTAAACAGCTACAACGGGCTGTTAGAATGGCCAAACTGGCTTTCCCTAAGGCCCAAATAATCATCCCTGTAATTAACTTCTCAGAGGCTCTACCATACAGGGAGCAAGACAACCTGAGATGTCTGAATAATTATATTATCCAGAACCAGCAATCCATCCCTAGGTTGCACAAGAGGAACTTTTCCACTGAAGGGGATAAGATTCACTGGTCCCAAGCTACAGCACAACTTATGCTGGATCACTGGCTGGAAGCCTTAAACTAATGATCCCCGTGAACTTTATCTCACATACGGGGGATAAGAATGTATTAAATCTGTGTAGACAATTTACATTGACTGCTGCACAGGTGTCCCTTCTGAGTAAGGGATTAAACTTTATTCCTTCTGTGGATAATAAAAATAGAAAGGTCAAAGATCAAATTAGATTCGACCTTCAACAGTACCACAGACGGCTGAAACTGGCGGTCTACTTTGAAAAGGAACCTGAATCAGAGGGTAAACCTTTTACTCCCAGATCTACTTGGGTCCCCCATAATGACAAATTGCCTCCCAGGTCACAACAACAATAAAGACTGACCTGCAATATTTCAATGAGGAATTTAAAATTGGCTGGGTGAAACCAAATCTAGATCAGTGTGAGTCTAGGGCTCTCACTTCATTAGGCAAAAACAATAATATAATTATTAAACCAGCAGATAAAGGGAGTGCTGTTGTCATTATGGATAGGGAACAATATTTATGGGAGGGTTACAGACAGCTTAATGATGAAACTTATTATACTAGGCTTGATAAACCTATTTATGAGGACACAATTCCTATGATTGATGGGATTGTCAGGTCATTGTGTGATAAGCGATTCATTAACAGTAAACAAAAAACATATTTACAAGGGGATGCAAAACCCAGAGAAAGGTTGTTCTACATGCTCCCTAAGATTCACAAATCTAGGGGTGCCTGGAGTAAACCAAATGAGATTCCACCTGGCAGACCAATAGTTTCAGACTGCAGTAGTGAGACCTACTATACAGCTGAGTTTATCGATTACTATCTTAATCCTCTCTCGACCAAACATCAAAGTTATATTAAAGATACCTATGATTTCATAGAAAAATAAAACACATTGTCATTCCATCTGAGGCGTTTCTGTTCACTATGGACATTGACAGCCTTTATACCAACATTGACATTAAGGAAGGCCTACAATCCATTAAAAACATATTTTATAAGTATCCAGATAAAACGAGGCCAGACAAAGAATTATTGCAACTGTTAGAAATCAACCTTACCAGGAATGATTTTGAATTTGATGGCAACTTCTTTCTCCAGATCAAAGGAACAGCTATGGGAAAGAAGTTTGCCCCTGCTTATGCCAACATTTTCATGGCAGACTGGGAGACATCAGCCTTGGCTGCTTGCTCTCAAAAGCCACTTCATTACTATAGATTTCTGGATGACATTTGGGGAATTTGGCCATACTCGAGAGAAGATTTTGATATTTTTTTGATTACTTTGAATAACCACAACCGGTCCATCAAGCTAAAATCCACTTTTAGCTTAAATACTGTTGATTTTCTAGACACTACGACATTTAAAGGCCCTAATTTTGAACAGCATTTTAAATTGGACATCAAGGTTTTTTTTAAAGATACTGACACACATGCCTTGTTATTTAGGTCTAGTTTCCATCCGGCACACACCTATGCAGGTTTGCTCAAGTCACAACTGCTTAGGTTCCATAGAATCTGCACTAGACATGAGGATTTTAAAAGTGCAACCAGAGCACTGTTTACAGCTTTGTCCACTAGGGGGTACACCAGGACAATGTTCAGGAAGGCTCTCAGAACTTTTCAGCACACAAAGCCTCAGGTCGTTGGCTCTTTATTACCGGTGATAACAACTTATTCCCCCTCAACAGTACGGTTGGTCAAAGTAATTAAAAATAATTTCAATAAATTTGTGGAAAACTCTCAGCTCTTAGGAGATTACAGGATTGTTCCTGCTTTTAGAAAAAATAAAAATGTACAGGATATTCTGGTCAAAGCAAAAATGGAACCACTAAGGGTGTCCAAATCCACAGGATATAAGGAATTTTTTCAACATCAGGTATGGGTACACAACCGACATAGTAAAGAGGTATTCGCCACACAGAGTAACACTACTGTTTATTCAAAAAACTGTGTTTATTTGATCCAGTGTAAACAGTGTGGAATTCAATATGTTGGTGAAACAGGTAACACTCTACTCACCAGATTCACACAACACAGGTACAACATTGTCAAAATGAAGGATGTGCATATTCCGCTAGTACAACATTTTATAAAACACAATTGGTCCCATCTTACAGCCACTGTGTTAGAGTGCAATTTCAGGTGGTCCACGCCCCAGAGGAGAAGGGCAGAGAGGTTGTGGATACACCGACTTGGCACTCTGCATCCGCTGGGCCTCAATGACAAGTGAGGTTCCCTGGATTTGCTGTGAGCACTTGGTTTGTGCATTACATGTCACCGCCTTCGGCGGCGACATTTCTTTTCAATTCCTAACCCTAACCCTAACCCTAACCCTAACCTCAGTGGCACCTGTGCCTAAACTTAACCACAGTGGCACAGGTGCCAAAACACCAAACCCTTTCGCCCCCCCCCCCCTTGTTTGTCTTGTCTTGTCCTGTCTTTGTCCCTTATTCTTTTTTATGATTTTATAAGAATATAAGGGGAAGAGTTTTATATAGCCCCTGTGCCCGTGCACATTTTAACACACTTTTAGTGTTTTAATTGGTCCTTCACCTAACCCTAACCCTAACCCCTAACCCTAACCCCCTAACCCATAACCCATAACCCTAACCCTAATTATCAGTTTGGGGGTGTATGTGTGTGTGTATATATATATATAATTTGTGTGTGTGTGTGTAAACATTATATTGAGAAGCGGTTTTTCCTTCAGGTTTAGCCCTAAACCATTGCCCTATAATTGCCTTAAAACTCACTGTACCCATTAAAACTGAACTTAATGTGCCCCCCCCCCTTTTTTATTAATTATTTTCATAACCTTAACCTTACACAGTTCCAAACCCAACCATTTAACCCAACAAGATCCTTCCCGTATCCCAAACCCTAAACCTAACCTAGTTCTAAACCAACCATTTAACACAAACAAATACCTTCGTTGTCCAAACTCTATAACATTAAACATACTCCTTTCCTAACCCTAACCTCCAATGACATCAGAAACACTTCCTTATCCTAACCCTAACCAAGTTTCAACCCAACTATTTAAAACAACCTAATCCCTTCCTTTTCCTTACCTTAACCTAACCCCGGGCCTTACCCCAATCCTACAACTTTAAATTTAACACATAATCCTTTCCATTTCCTAACCTTAACCTCAACCGCTTCCTAACCTTTAACCCTACCTGTCTTCCGTACCCTAACCCTAACCTTAGCCCTAACCCTAATCCTAACATCAACCCCTTCCATACCCCTAACCTTAACCCTACCTGTCTTCCGTACCCTAACCTTAACCCTAATCCTAACCTCAACCGCTTCCAAACCCTAACCCCTAACCTCAACCCCTAACCCTAACCTTAACCCTACCTGTCTTCCGTATCCTAACCCTGTTTTCCTTATCCTAACCCTAACTCTAAATATAACACATATTCCTTTCCATTTCCTAACATTAAAACTCAACCGCTTCCTAACTCTAACCATAACCCTTAACCCTAACCTTAACCCTACCGGTCTTCCGTATCTTAACCCTGTTTTTCTTATCCTCCATTTCCTAACCTTAACCTCAACCCCTTACTAACCCCTAACCCTAACCTTAACCCTACCTGTCTTCCGTACCCTAACCCTAACCTTAACCCTAATCCTAACCTTAACCTCAACCGCTTCCAAACCCTAACCCTAACCCCCTAACCTTAACCCTACCTGTCTTCCGTATCCTAACCCTGTTTTACTTATCCTAACCCTAACTCTAACACCCCCTCATGACCCTAATTTAACTATTTACCCTATTCCCTTCCTTATCTTGACCCCAATCTTCTCCCTACTCAGATCATAATTATTTCCCAAACACCAGTATCCAATACCAAACATAACCCCTTTCTTCCTTATTCTAACCCTACCTTTACCCTACCCAATTTATAACCATAACCCTAACCCATACAACCCTAGCCAATCCAGGATGATTATACATTCCACCCAATTTTAGTAAATGGGTAAAACCACAAATCTTTTTATTTTTTTCTTTAAACCCCCCCCCCTTTTTTCTTTGTGTATAGTTAAATAGTCCTGGATATATAAACATGTACTTATTGTCTAACCATTTTATCAAGATCTTGTATGCCTGTGCCTGTGCAAATCAGACTTGTCTGTCCCCTGATTATACCTAACCCTTAACCCTAACCCCTAACCTTAACCCCCTAACCCTAACTCATCTATGATGGTGTAATCCACTTTTTCCTTTACCTAACCCTAACCCTAACCTCAGTGGCACCTGTGCCTAAACTTAACCACAGTGGCACAGGTGCCAAAACACCAAACCCTTTCCCCCCCTTTGTTTGTCTTGTCCTGTCTTTGTCCCTCATTCTTTTTTATGATTTTATAAGAATATAAGGGGAAGATAGTTTTATATAGCCCCTGTGCCCGTGCACATTTTAACACACTTTTCGTGTTTTAATTGGTCCCTCAACTAACCTAGCCTGTGCCTGGTTGGCTTTTATCACCCTTTTATTTTAAATATAAATATTAGGCAACGAGAACCGGTTGTAAGACTCCTCACAGAACAGGATGGAGTCTTCCGAACCTATAGGGGCACTAGCATCTTCTTTGGGGACCTTTTTTATTTTAAAGATGTCTAGTAATTAGGGGAAAATATCTCATGGACCAATCAACAGTGACCATCACCATAGGTCCTTCCCTTTGAAACCCTTTTTAAAGTTCCTGTCCAACGATTTCTCTTGTTACCTTTGATGAAGCCTGAATAGGCGAAACGTCAGGCAGCGCTTTCTTTTTTGTTTAAATGTAAGCAATTGTATTGACTTTTGGGACACTCTCTTTTTAATGCTGGGGACTCAGACCATTTTAACTAAAGGATTCAGAACATTTTAAAACACTTCAAGTGCAGGAGCACACTAACATCATCATTGTTTTTATCCTCCATTACTCATGGGTTGGCCACCCAACATTCTACAGATGTGAGTATGGAGTAGAAAACCCGGGTAAGATTCTATCCTGAACATGGTGTGCACACTGAAGACAACGTGTTTCTTAAAATCCTTTTAATTTTCCCCTGGTTTTTAACGTCCAACCACCAGTTTTATACTTCCATTTTAAAGAAAGGAACTTTTAACTGACATCCAACATCCGTTAGAGGAGAGTCAGTGTTCCCTCTTTGGGAGTCTACCTGTGTAGGAAAAAGTGAGTGTTTTAAGATCTAGTTTGTTTGCTAGTTCTTGTTCCTGAAATTGTCATTAATAATTGTGTGTTTTATGTTTTTTATGTACTCCCTAACCCCCTTATAGCACCCTTACCTGGGGTCCAATGGTTTTGTTTTAGATTTAATTACACCCGTATTGCATTCATTTTATATACTCTGATCTTACCTGTTATTGTTTTATCAATCAGTTTTAAGACAGCAGATTCCAAAATGGCTGTCCCTCCCAGAAACCGGGTTGAGCACAGGGCCCAGAATACTCTTTTGGGTGAGTGTTCCTGAGCCTCTTTAGGGAACACAAATAAGAGACAGATCATAAAAGGACCCATTACACCTGTGGACCTGGTTAGTACCAAAACATATTTTTAATTGCTACAGGCCTTACACAACTCCAAGGTTTGGGCAAAGTCTGTAACTGTGGATTCTTGCCCCCCGGGTATGCTTAGACAGGTTGCTAAGCTATCTGCTTTTATTAAACCATCATCACCTAATGAACACACCTTGGAGAGGGTCAGGCAGAACACTGCACAGTGGATGGAGGGCAATATGGGTATATTAAGGGAACATTATGACTCAGTGATAGCACAAAGATTGGAGGAACTTCAGACTTTTAATATGGAGGCCTTTAATAAGGCAGTAGTCTGGGCTAAAGCCAGGTATAGGCGTAAGTTCACTACAACTTCAGCAGATACACTGAGGTCCATGCTACTAGCTCCCCGGTTAGTTCCATCAACCGAGACACCTGTGACTCTGGCTTCTGTGGAGTTCCCACCCTTACCCAAGGTCTCTCAGCCTTTGAGACATGCCTCATATGCTCAGGCAGTAGCAAGTCCTAGATCGGAAGGGACAGATGGTAAGGTGACACCAACCATAATTCCCATTAAAACCTCTTCATTGCACACAGTACAGGCTGTCATTGAGATTGAGCCCTGTCCTTTTAAGAACATCAGCTTCGCGCTCCATGAGGATTTACCATCGGGGGAGAACAGTAGGGCATCTAGTCCTCAAGTTCAGAAAAAGTCTGGAGAGGGCAAGATTTTGGCTGGGGAAATTTTAGGCAGTCCTGTGACCGACCCTTTTTACTCCAATGTGGTGGTTCCCTGTAGTAACACAATCTCCTTTATACCCCTTCCAGAGCCAGAACAACAAGGGCACCGGGCGATGGCAGAACAGGTTAAAGCAGTGGTTACTGTTAAAACAGGGGGACATAAAATGATGATGGGTCACAAGACAAAAGAGAATTCTTTGCAAAGTGAAACCCAATCTGAGTCCCCTTCTAACATTAAAACAACCCACCTGCCTTCTGAGCCTGTCCTAGCCACTCGCCGTGAGCCATTTAGACACCCTAACACAGGGAGAAAGATATTTGACTGGGAGTTAAACATAGTCAAACCTATCATTGTTATTGGAGACTCAAATTTATCATGCATCCCAACCTTCAGTGATGCTTGGGTACAGGTGGACAGCTTTCCAGGGGCCACCTTTTACCACCTGAAGGGGGTGTTGGAAAAATTAGAACCTAACCCCCTCACAGAGAAAGCACTTATTACTATGTTTTAATTATCTTAACTTTTAGGTGCGTTCCCTGCGGGCAACATCTTGTCTTACCTCGTTGGAGGAATCCTCCTCTCTTCCTCCGGGAAGTCTTTATTACTCCAGCTCTTCTCCCCTCACAATGGCTGCGTAGCCATATTTTAAACGGTTACTCCATTCCACCACTACGGGCACAACCTGTTCGGAATGGGCAATCACCTGAAGCTCCACAATAAAAGCCTGATCCCAGCTGTGTCTGCCTGCAATTAAAAAGCCCTTCCCATACCTGCAATTTGCACGCCATCTGGTGGAAATTTCGGGAATTGCACTCAGATAGCATCTGGGGGAAATGTAGGACAAATGGAGGAGGGTTAAAGAACACTGTCTTGATCTGTATTGTACATATTTATTAATTTTTATATATTTTTAATGTTTTTACTCACTCAATCTCATCTCCTGCATGCAGGTGGGATGGCTTCTCTGCCCCAGTCCCGTTGTGGCACTTATTGAATCATGATTGTTTTTAGCACTTATTATATGTACCTTCAGCACTTATTGTATATATATTTTATTATATTTATTGTGTTTATGATGATCAGGCAGTGTTCTTCCCCCTCTTTTTCTCTTTTTTTCTTCCTTTTTTTAAACACCCCCTCTCTAATTGCTATTTTAGGAGTGTATTTATAAAGCCACTTTACAGTGGTCCCAATCCCACTAGCCCTAACCATAACCTCAGTGGCACCTGTGCCTAAACCTAACATCAGTGGCACAGGTGCCTAAACCTAACATCAGTGGCACAGGTGCCTAAACTTAACCTCAATGGCACCTGTGCCTAAACTTAACCTTAGCAGCACAGGTGCCAAAACTCTTCACCCTATTTCCCTCCCCTCTATTCAGGGTCCCCCTGCCCCTTTACGCAAACCCTAACCTTAACCTCAGTGGCACCTGTGCCTAAACCTAACATCAGTGGCACAGGTGCCTAAACCTAACATCAGTGGCACAGGTGCCTAAACTTAACCTCAATGGCACCTGTGCCTAAACTTAACCTTAGCAGCACAGGTGCCAAAACTCTTTGTTACGTTCCCCAGGGAGTTTGTGTGTTCTGTGTGTGTTTGGTTGTATTCTGTTGCAGACATGGCTCATATCCTCCCCAAGCAGCGGATTGGGTAATCACCTTCCTGATTGAGGACCGGACTCCGCCCTTCTTCATCAGTGGAGGCAGCTGTGTCTGTAGGCTATTTAAGCCTTGTGTTCAGGGGAGAAGCTCTCTCTCTGGATCTCTTGTGTTGGAGCTCTGTCGGGCCTTTTCGGTATAGTGAGTACTGTGAACATAGAGGGAGTACTTATTGTTAGAGGTGTGTTTTTGGTGTTATAGTGCTGTTCCTGGTACATGTGTTTTGGTGTATTAATATTGTGTTTGTCATCTGTCGTGTGTATTTGTTTGGTTGTTGTCTGTAACCAGGCATCGTTATTATTTGGGTTAATTACCTTTTTCTTCTGTTTCAGGGGAAAAGGGAATGTGTTAGGCAAGAGGCCCATGGGTTTACATCTCCCGTAGCAGACCTCTGTCTAAACACATTAGGCAAGACCTGGGCGGACCACCCCCTGAATTTTTACTAGAGAGCCTCATCCGTGCTCTGGTTAGGTTAAAGGGGGGGGGGGAATTTAGTGAAGTTTAGGGAAGTGTTGCCCGTTTATGTTACGTTCTTTGCTTTGGTTCCGCTCAGCCCTTTTTCCCTGCCGTTATATTAAGGAGAAAAATAAACTCCTTTGTTTATTAATGACAGACTTGTGTTGGTTGTCCTTATTTGCACCCTCGACCCTACACCTTTGCATACCACTCAACAGGGGCTCACGGAAACGGGGGTTGCGTACCCTACCCTAGAAGGGGAAACGTAACAGGTGGGGGCTCGTCCGGGATCTACATTCTCCCGACTTTTCCCTGTGCCCTTTGAGTCTCTTGTTGAGTTGGTGAGCAAGGTGTTCTGTTTGGGGTGTGAGTTTGGACGACCAAAGGTTTGAGGTCGTGTTCAGTGCAGGGTGCACTGTTCTCTGTAGTATGGCAGATTCAGCTTTGTCAGTTTTCCTGGCCGCGCCATCCCTCGACCAGCTGGTAGGATTGCGTAGGGTCGATTTATTTTCCATCGCTGATCATTTTCAGATCTCCGTCCCTAAGCAGGCCAATAAGGCTGACCTGTTAGAGCTGGTCAGGAAGGGCTTGGTACACCAGGAAGTCTGCGTAATGAAGGATGAGGAGAGTGAGGCTTCAGGTGAGGATACTGAGAAAGTGCAGACTGTGGGTACCACACCTGTAGTGTTGGTGGATGATGGACGGGAGCTGGGTGCCTCCACCCCGTTCACGCTGCCAAAGTTTCACCCTTCGCCTAGTTCTTCGGGGGGATCCAGTTCCACCCAGGCTAGGCTTAAGCTTAGGCTAGCTCGGTTGGAGATGGAACAGAGGGAGAAAGAGCAAATTAGAAATTTTGAACTGGAGGTTAGGAGAATAGACGCAGAGAAAGAGGTAAGGATCAAACAGCTTGAGTTGGAGGCAAGCGCTGGGGGTTCACCTAGTGTTCCCCGGGGGCAGTTTGAGGTCAGCAAGTATATCGCTGTGGTGCCTCCTTTTCGAGAGGCCGAAGTAGATCGGTACTTCTCAGCGTTCGAGCGTGTGGCTTCTGCTTTGCACTGGCCACAGGAAGTATGGCCTATCCTCCTACAGTGTAATCTGTCAGGGAAAGCACAAGAGGTTGTGGCGGCTCTTTCTTTGGAGGATAGTTTAGATTATGACATTGTCAAAGCCACAGTATTAAGGGCGTATGAGTTGGTACCTGAAGCGTATAGACAGCGTTTCAGGAGCCACAAGAAGCTCCCCAACCGTACGTTTGTGGAGTTCGCTAGGGACAAAGAGACCCTATTTGATCGTTGGTGTCTAGCCAGCAAGGTTAAAACCTTTGCTGAGCTTAGGGATATCGTAATGTTAGAGGATTTTAAGAATCACTTGCCAGACAGAATTGTTGTTTACCTGAATGAGCAGAAGGTGGCGACGCTGTCTCAGGCCGCGGTGTTAGCGGATGAGTACGCTTTAACACACAAAACAGTGTTTGGCGGGCCCCGTTTTGAAGGCCGACCACCTCCGACAACAGTGTCTCATGCTGGCCGTGGTCCAGCGGGTGACATGAGACCTGCACAGGAGGCCCGTGAGTGCTTTTACTGTCATCGACCCGGCCATCTGATTGCAGAGTGTCCGGTGCTGAGGAATAAAAAGATTCCATCATCCAATAGAGCAAAAAGCATCAGTTTAGTGCAGTCAGTACCTCGGACAACCCGTATGGGAAGAGGGTTTGTAGAGGCTGCTAAGCCGGACCAGATATATGCTCCGTTTGTGTCAGTAGGGAGTGTGTCTTTGACAGGAGAGCTAAAGGATCAAAGAGGTATTACAATATTGCGGGATACGGGTGCAGCACAGTCTGTAATATTAGCAGATAGTCTACCCTGGTCTGATGAGACATATTGTGGCTCAAATGTCCTTCTACAAGGACTAGCTGAAACCCCCATGTCTGTGCCACTGCATTGGATATATCTGAAATCTGATCTAGTGTCAGGGTGTTTCCGTGTTGGCGTGGTGAAAACTCTGCCAGTGGTGGGAGTCTCGTTATTGCTGGGTAATGATATTGCGGGTGGTAATGTGACGCCCATACTGGAGGTAGTGGATACCCCAGAACATGTAAGCACAGACGACGCGTTAGTACAGGCTTACCCAGATGTGTTCCCGGCTTGTGTTCTCACAAGAGCACAGTCTCGTAGGCTGGGAGATCTGGTGGACCTATCCGACTCAGTCTTCATGCGTGTAGAGGGTGACCCAAACACACTGCCTGTGAAGAAATCTGAAGACTTCACTCAGGTACAACCTGCAGTAGGTAAGAGTGGAGGAGAGTACAAGTTACATGACATATTGCTGTCTATCACACCAGAGAGTATGATTAAGAATCAAAAGGAAGACGTAAGTCTTATTAAGTGTTTTGAAAGTGTTGTGGCCCCTGAAGTAGCAGATCTAAGACAGGTTTCGTACTTCATTGAATCTGGTGTTCTTATGCGTAGGTGGGCACCGCATAAGACTGGAGGGGGCTTGAGTGCTGTTAAACAGGTGGTTGTCCCCACACAATTCCGGCAGCAGGTGCTACAGTTAGCTCATGACCCGGCTTGGGCTGGGCATCTGGGAATAACCAAGACATACAATAGGATCCTTCGCCATTTCTTCTGGCCAGGTTTGAAAGCTGATGTTGTGCATTATTGTAACACGTGTCATGTGTGCCAACTTACAGGCAAACCAAACCAGGTCATCCCCGAGCGCCTCTGCACCCTATTCCAGTGGTGGGAGAACCGTTCGAGAGGGTGATCATTGACTGCGTGGGTCCTTTACCTAAGACACAGAGCGGTAACCAGTACATTCTAACCATCATGTGTAGTGCTACTCGGTACCCGGAGGCTATTCCCCTCCGCACCATCACGGCTAAAACTGTAGTGAGAGCCTTGATCAAGTTCTTCTCTACATTTGGCCTCCCGAAAGTTCTACAGTCTGATCAAGGTTCTAACTTTACATCGAAGCTGTTTGCTGCTGTGTTAAAGGAATTAGGCATTACTCACCAGGTCTCCAGTGCTTACCATCCGGAGAGCCAGGGAGCTCTGGAACGGTGGCACCAGACCCTCAAAGCCATGATCCCTAAGTACTGTATGAGCGCCAGTACAAACTGGGATGAGGGTGTGCCATATGTTCTGTTTGCAATAAGGGAAACCGTACAAGAGTCTTTAGGTTTCAGTCCTGCGGACCTTGTTTTCGGCCACACTCCTAGGGGACCGTTAAAAGTCCTCAAGGAACATGTATTGTCTCCTACGCCCGTTAGTGCCCCTAAGAATGTGTTGGACTTTATGAGTGACATGAGGGAAAGACTGCATGCAGTTAACTCATTAGCCAAAGAGTCTCTGTCTGGTACACAGGAACGCATGAAGATGCGGTATGATAAGAAAACAGTGAAACGTTCGTTTTTGCCAGGAGATCAGGTATTAGCCTTACTGCCTATCCCTGGGTCGTCTCTTTCCGCTCGTTTTGAAGGTCCTTATGTGGTGGAGAGGAAAATTAGCAACACTGATTATGAAATCAAGACACCAAACCGTAGGCGCTCTCTGCGAGTGTGTCATGTTAATATGTTAAAACCGTATCACTTACGTGGTTCTCCAAATCTACACAGCCTCTCCAGTAAGCAGAGCCACCCCGCTGTCTCCTCGGTGGCAGCTGTTTCAGTGCAGGCAGAAGCCTGTTTAGACCTAGAGGTTGACAAGGAGGACGGTCTGGAGTTACGACATGTACCAAAACCAAGTGAACGTTTAAGTAACTCGGAGATGTTAAAAAAATTACCTTCTCTCATGGAACATTTAGATCGTGAACAATCGCAGGAGCTCAAATCACTAATATATTCATATCTTAGTGTGTTCAGTGATGTTCCTGGCCGTACCTCTGTTTTAGCCCATGACGTGGAGGTGGGGAGTGCGGCTCCCGTTCGTCAGCACCCGTACCGGGTAAATGCGGAAAAAAGGGAGAGGATGAAAGGTGAGGTGGACTATTTGTTGAAAAATAATATGGCAAAGCCCAGTAACAGTGCGTGGAGCTCGCCTTGTATTCTTGTCCCCAAGCCAGATGGAACCTCCCGGTTCTGTACAGACTACCGTCGCGTCAATGCTGTTACCATACCGGACTCATATCCGCTACCCCGGATTGAGGACTGTGTCGACAGTATAGGCTCTGCGACTTTCGTGAGTAAGTTAGATCTCTTAAAAGGTTATTGGCAAGTGCCTTTAACCCCAAGGGCTTCAGATATTTCGGCTTTTGTGACACCAGACAATTTTATACAGTACACAGTGATGCCTTTTGGCATGTGCAACGCCCCGGCTACCTTTCAAAGGTTGGTCAACATTGTGTTCGCCGGGTTGCCTAACGTGACCGCTTACATTGATGACGTGGTAATACACTCAAACTCTTGGTCCGACCATCTCTCGACGTTAGAAAGTGTGTTTCAGCGGTTAAAACAAGCGTCCCTAACGCTAAATTTAGCAAAATGCGAGTTTGGTAAGGCCACCGTCACCTACCTAGGCAAACAGGTAGGACGTGGGCAGGTGCGCCTTTTAGCTAGCAAGGTTGAGGCTATAACCAGCTATCCTGCTCCTACTACTCGGCGTCAGCTTCGCCGGTTCTTGGGGATGGTGGGCTACTACCGCACGTTTTGTAAAAATTTCTCTACGGTAGTAGCCCCCCTGTCATCGCTTTTGTCTCACAAGATTCCGTTTCAGTGGTCACCGGATTGTAGTAGCGCTTTTAACACCGCTAAGATGTTACTCTGTACAGCCCCGGTGTTAGCTGCCCCCGACTTTAACAAACCCTTTAAGATGGAGGTGGACGCTAGCATGGTGGGCGCAGGCGCGGTTCTTCTACAAGAGGATAATGAGGGTTTAGACAAACCTGTTAGCTTCTTTTCAAAGAAGTTTAACGAGTGCCAGACGAGGTACTCCACTATAGAGCAGGAGACTTTAGCTTTGTTGTTAGCTCTACAATTCTTCGAGGTTTATGTCGGGTCTAGTGTGGTTCCAGTAATTGTCTTCACCGATCACAACCCGTTGGTATTCCTCCGCCAAATGTACAATCAGAACCGCCGCCTTATGCGGTGGGCTCTGATTGTACAGGGCTATAACCTGTGTATCAGGTACAAGAAAGGGTCGGCGAACGTAGTCGCTGACGCTTTGTCACGTGCACACTAGTTTTTTGTTTGGAAACAGCTGAGTGTGCAAACTTTAAGGTTTGCACTTTTTGTGGTGGGCGTGTTACGTTCCCCAGGGAGTTTGTGTGTTCTGTGTGTGTTTGGTTGTATTCTGTTGCAGACATGGCTCATATCCTCCCCAAGCAGCGGATTGGGTAATCACCTTCCTGATTGAGGACCGGACTCCGCCCTTCTTCATCAGTGGAGGCAGCTGTGTCTGTAGGCTATTTAAGCCTTGTGTTCAGGGGAGAAGCTCTCTCTCTGGATCTCTTGTGTTGGAGCTCTGTCGGGCCTTTTCGGTATAGTGAGTACTGTGAACATAGAGGGAGTACTTATTGTTAGAGGTGTGTTTTTGGTGTTATAGTGCTGTTCCTGGTACATGTGTTTTGGTGTATTAATATTGTGTTTGTCATCTGTCGTGTGTATTTGTTTGGTTGTTGTCTGTAACCAGGCATCGTTATTATTTGGGTTAATTACCTTTTTCTTCTGTTTCAGGGGAAAAGGGAATGTGTTAGGCAAGAGGCCCATGGGTTTACATTTCCCGTAGCAGACCTCTGTCTAAACACACTAGGCAAGACCTGGGCGGACCACCCCCTGTATTTTTGCTAGAGAGCCTCATCCGTGCTCTGGTTAGGTTAAAGGGGGGGGGGGAATTTAGTGAAGTTTAGGGAAGTGTTGCCCGTTTATGTTACGTTCTTTGCTTTGGTTCCGCTCAGCCCTTTTTCCCTGCCGTTATATTAAGGAGAAAAATAAACTCCTTTGTTTATTAATGACAGACTTGTGTTGGTTGTCCTTATTTGCACCCTCGACCCTACACCTTTGCATACCACTCAACAGGGGCTCACGGAAACGGGGGTTGCGTACCCTACCCTAGAAGGGGAAACGTAACACTCTTCACCCTATTTCCCTCCCCTCTATTCAGGGTCCCCCTGCCCCTTTACGCAAACCCTAACCTTAACCTCAGTGGCACCTGTGCCTAAACCTAACATCAGTGGCACAGGTGCCTAAACTTAACCTCAGTGGCACCTGTGCCTAAACTTAACCTCAGTAGCACAGGGGCTTGTCTTGTCCTGTAATTGTCCCTCATTCTTTTGTATGATTTTATAAGAATATAAGGGGAAGATAGTTTTATATAGCCCCTGTGCCCGTGCACATTTTAACAAACTTTTAGTGTTTTAATTGGTCCCTCACCTAACCCTAATCCTAACCCTTACCCTCCTACCTTAGTCCCCAAACCTAACCCCTAAACCTAACCTTAATCCCTAACCCTAACCCTCGTACCTTAGTCCCCAAACCTAACCCCTTAACCTAACCTTAATCCCTAACCCTAACCCCACCCTGACTTTAATCCTTACCTTAATCCTTAACCCTAACCTCAATCCCTACCCTAATCCCTACCTCAATTCCTCCTACCCCAATCCCCAAACCTAACCCCTAAACCTAACCTTAATCCCTAACCCGAACTTCAATTCCCTACCCTGACTTTCCTACCTCAATCCCTAAACCTAACCCCTAAACCTCCCTAACCCTAACCTTAATTCCCTACCCTTACTTTAATCCCTACCCTAACCTCAATCCCTACCCTAATCCCCACCTTAATTTACAACCTTAATTCTTAACTCAATCCCTAACCCAAACTCCAACCCCATCCCCATTCTTACACTATGTTTGTTTTTTGTAGTTTGTGTGTTTTTTTGTTGGTTTTCTAGTTTTGAATGGAAAAACTGACCTGTGCCTGTGCCTTTCTTGTCCCTCTGGGACAAGAATTTCTCTTCAAAACCTAACCCTAACCCTTTAATTGGTCCCTCACCTAACCCTAACCCTAACGCTAGCTAACATGCTAACGTTAGCTAGCGCGCTAACGTTAGCTAACATGCTAACGTGTAAACAGAGAACCAGAGAAAGAACTTACCCATTCATTCATTCATTGCTGCAGGCAGTGTCTGTGGCTGTTGCAGTGTATTTGGCTGTAGCCAGGCAACTATGCCTTTGTCAGGAGGAACACCTGTCCTCATCGATATCAGAGCGCGCTGCCTCCTCCCCCCCGCCCCTTCAAGAATGTTCCTTCATTAAGCCAATGCAGCTTGTCTGTCGGTGATTCAGGCATGGTCGTATACTTTTAGCTCTACTAACCAGAGTTTTACTCACACAGGATTAATTAGCGACAATTTCGTTAATATTTCGTAAACTACATAACGAAACTTTCTACAAAACAATAGCAACAAAATAGGTTTCGGGACGCACATTTTGACCATTTTCTGTCCATCTACTGCAAAAACTGTGGGAGGAGATAGGGTGGTCAAAAAGTGATATAATAATAATAATATATATGTGAGTTTACAATATGTGTCCTTGACCATAGTCAAGCACACATAATAATATATATGTGAGATTACAATATGTGTCCTTGACCATAGTCAAGCACACATAATAATATATATGTGAGTTTACAATATGTGTCCTTGACCATAGTCAAGCACACATAATAATATATATGTGAGATTACAATATGTGTCCTTGACCATAGTCAAGCACACATAATAATATATATGTGAGATTACAATACGTGTCCTTGACCATAGTCAAGCACACATAATAATATATATTTGAGATTACAATACGTGTCCTTGACCATAGTCAAGCACACATAATAATAATATATATGTGAGATTACAATATGTGTCCTTGACCATAGTCAAGCACACATAATAATATATATTTGAGATTACAATACGTGTCCTTGACCATAGTCAAGCACACATAATAATATATATGTGAGATTACAATATGTGTCCTTGACCATAGTCAAGCACACATAATAATATATATTTGAGATTACAATACGTGTCCTTGACCATAGTCAAGCACACATAATAATAATAATATATATGTGAGATTACAATATGTGTCCTTGACCATAGTCAAGCACACATAATAATAATATATATGTGAGATTACAATATGACCATAGTCACGCACACATAATTACATGTGCCCGTGCACTCAGATTAGTCTGCTTTTAAATCTTAACTAACCTTTACCGTAACCTGTTAATTGATTGATTGGTTAATGAGTATGTTCCCAATTATTGTGGATTCCTCTCATGTGTGTTGAGTGCTGTAAGTATTTGTTTAAAACCACTTCTTGACAGGCGTCCCGCCGGCGGGACACTTGCAGTACCCTATACAACCACTAGGGATACTTGCCGTACTCTAAACAACCATTACAACCTCCACACAAAGATCGTGAATTCAAAAACATCCGTTTAATAATATACTACTTGCTTATATTGTGCATAAAGGTTAGAATCTCCCCACTCTAACAACCTTTTCCGTTTTAAAATAGCTAAAAACACAGACCGTTTTATTAGCAATTGATAGGACTGCTAATGTCGCTGATGACGTCATCATACTTTTTAACCAAATCGATGAAATACTATAATATTGTACTTACATCAGGCAGCGTTGATCGTTTTACATTTCCTATATTCCCAGGGATATTATTAGCATCGTATATGATCCATAGTATTCCATAATAATCGATTTTCAGGCGATAATATATGTTAACAACTTTCAACACGATCTATTTTACTCATAATAGCAGCCTCCATTATAAAAACACTTCCTTATCGAAGGTACGTCAGTTCTCTATGCAGACGAATGGGAGCAAAGCCCTATGGAAAATGAAGTCCAGTGTAGGAGCTAATACCAGGGGTGCAAACTCATCAGGGTGAAAAAGGTGACAAAGACCGAACCCCCCTAGAGCATGCCCCCACGAAGAAAAAAATACCAGCTTGAAAATGTGGATGTACAATAGATTTTATCACGAGGATATAGGTAAAAACTCCTCTTGGAATTCTCTCTTTTCATTCTGAAAATAAATTGAAGTGGGTGAGTGGCCAGGCTACATGGACTAGTCAAATGTAATGCGAACTTTAGCTACAAGCAGTGCAAGTTTTTGATTATTTGTATAGCACCAGGCCGGCTTTTATACACAATGGCAACTCGAGTGTTTTACAACACACTTAATCATAAAATATTCTGACCTTATTCAAAAAGTAAAAATGGCCTTTTTGTTAATATGTTGAATGCGGCACTTTTATATAGCGCTTTTATCCAAAGCGTTTTAAAGGTCCTGCGTCACATTAACCCATTCATTCAATCATTCAAACACTGACGACCGCGTCTGCAAGCCATGCAAGGCGACTGCAGGCTCGCCAGGAGCAGCTGGGGTTAGGTGTCTTGCTCATGAACACCTCGACAATTTCCCAGGAGGAACCGGGGATCGAACCACCAACCTTTCGATTGATAGACAACCGACTCAACCCACTGAGCCACTGCATGTATGAATTTAGCAGTCTTCCACTGCGTTTACATTTTGGGACGTTTGAAATCAGGGGCGTCATTTTGTGTTGAAAAGTGGTGGGGACCAAAGATCAGCTGAAAAAACATTAGAGCAGGACGGGAAAAATATTGAATAATGGCGCATCAAAAATGGGCATAGTGAGTACAATATTAGACTGACATTGGTCAGTAGCCAATCTGCGTGTTAGGGGCGTGGTTTTGCGAAGGGTCAATTGGTCGGAACCCTTTCACACGTAAATTTAAAATATTCTAACTGATCCCCCAGCAGTGGCGGCTGGTGAAATATATTCTTGTGGGGCTGTGCCATGCTTTTTTGTTTCTGTTACCATCGTAATACAATTTAAAACAAACTGCAGGACAGCAGTGCTCAGTGAAATAGTCAGTAATTATTTTATGCCAATATTAAAAAGTTGAGGTATTCTAACACAAAAAACATTAACATCATATTGCACAAACACAAGCCTTTATATATATAAAGTTTATAGGAAATTACACTGTATAAAGGATGTATAATATAGAAATGGATATCAAGTGGCTGAACTCAAACCTTTGACCAAAATCACTGAAAATAAAAAAAATAAAAAAAAGGAAGTTTTCTTTTTTTGGTTATAGCTCATGCCAGCTCATGATAGTGTGTGTAATATTATCCTTAATTAATTGTATATTTCCACACAATTCAGACTGTTTTCTTTTAAATACCCTTTACCAAATATTCCTAGATGGTTCTGTTCCAGAGCAATATCCATTTAGATTGGGGTGGGTAATTTTAGGCGGAAATTGAGGTCAGGGGCCCTGTCAAGAAGAGGAATGGTGTGTAGACTTATGCAACCAGGTTATTGCAAGGTTTTTATTTTCCCCTCAATGATTTTGTAATTTTTATAGAATTGTTCACGTTATAGGTCACATTAAAGGTGAAAAAGTTCTAACATGATTTATACAGGGGTGTAGACTTATTTAATCTACTGTTGATACTGATGGATGATATACATATAACACAATCGTCCAAGAAAATCAATGTTTTGTCATTCTTTTTTCCTGTATACCTTGGTATAAGTTAAATACAAATGTTGCTTCTGATTATAATTTCATCCATGCAAATTCAATAATTCCAAAGCTAGTTTTCTATATATTTTAATAACAAGACTCACAGAAATAAGTTTGATTTTAGGATAACAAATACACATTGTTTTTGTTATTGTACATTATACAATGCATGAATATAAATGTAGTAAATAAATTATTAGACTTTATCCACATTCAGCCATATTACTGCAATCAGACAATAGCAATTACTGGTCCATGAATTGGTTAATCTTAAACTTAAACCATATCACTTTCTGTTGATGTGTCAGAAACATTCAAACAAAGTGTGTAGTTTCTATCCTGACAGACAAGGTTTGTGGTACAGCTCTTATTGTGAAATAACAGATGTCAGTAACAGAAATAAGCATAGTGCATAACCATCTACAATTCTATAACAAAGCATCTCCCAGTTAGATATAACATAGACACAATATTAATGGTCAAATATGTTTAAGACTGATGCATCTCAAACATGTGCAAGATAAACTTTCAAAGATAAAAAATTATTATTTACAAAAATACTTTATCAGTGTAAAAGTGTTACTTTAAGTTTCATTAGAAACAAAGGCACTGTCGCTTCCCAAGCCACTGAGCAATGTCCTGAATTCTTTTCAACATATGCCATGTTGTAATTGTGGTTTAATGTAATTTGTTATAACATAATTTGTAATGATGACGTTCCTCTGAAACTAACCCTAAAAACCCTTCAACATAACCGTAAACCCCAATATATATATTATTGTCTTTCTTTAGAGATGGTATTGTGTTTTAAAGCTTTACAAATGCACACAGACCAAATATTCATCAGTTGATTTAAAATGCATTAAGATGAATGCTCAGTTTGACATCAGCCGCAAAAAGTTATGAAAAAAGTTATTTTAAATAAAACCTCATCAACTGGTCAGCAGAAAATTGGAAAGTTCTGCACCTTACTGTGACGTTTTATTGCAAACAAACATTTCTATTCACCAAGCCCAGAAGATAAATAATCTGGTTTAGCAAGCAGAGGGTCTGGTCTGGGTAGGTTTTAACAGTTTTAGAGTAAGGGTTGTGTTAGGGTTTGGGGTTAATCAAGCAGAGGGTCTGGTCTGGGTAGGTTTTAACAGTTTTAGAGTAAGGGTTGTGTTAGGGTTTGGGGTTAATCAAGCAGAGGGTCTGGTCTGGGTAGGTTTTAACAGTTTTAGAGTAAGGGTTGTGTTAGGGTTTGGGGTTAATCAAGCAGAGGGTCTGGTCTGGGTAGGTTTTAACAGTTTTAGAGTAAGGGTTGTGTTAGGGTTTGGGGTTAATCAAGCAGAGGGTCTGGTCTGGGTAGGTTTTAACAGTTTTAGAGTAAGGGTTGTGTTAGGGTTTGGGGTTAATCAAGCAGAGGGTCTGGTCTGGGTAGGTTTTAACAGTTTTAGAGTAAGGGTTGTGTTAGGGTTTGGGGTTAATCAAGCAGAGGGTCTGGTCTGGGTAGGTTTTAACAGTTTTAGAGTAAGGGTTGTGTTAGGGTTTGGGGTTAATCAAGCAGAGTGTCTGGTCTGGGTAGGTTTTAACAGTTTTAGAGTAAGGGTTGTGTTAGGGTTTGGGGTTAATCAAGCAGAGGGTCTGGTCTGGGTAGGTTTTAACAGTTTTAGAGTAAGGGTTGTGTTAGGGTTTGGGGTTAATCAAGCAGAGGGTCTGGTCTGGGTAGGTTTTAACAGTTTTAGAGTAAGGGTTGTGTTAGGGTTTGGGGTTAATCAAGCAGAGGGTCTGGTCTGGGTAGGTTTTAACAGTTTTAGAGTAAGGGTTGTGTTAGGGTTTGGGGTTAATCAAGCAGAGGGTCTGGTCTGGGTAGGTTTTAACAGTTTTAGAGTAAGGGTTGTGTTAGGGTTTGGGGTTAATCAAGCAGAGGGTCTGGTCTGGGTAGGTTTTAACAGTTTTAGAGTAAGGGTTGTGTTAGGGTTTGGGGTTAATCAAGCAGAGGTCTGGTCTGGGTAGGTTTTAACAGTTTTAGAGTAAGGGTTGTGTTAGGGTTTGGGGTTAATCAAGCAGAGGGTCTGGTCTGGGTAGGTTTTAACAGTTTTAGAGTAAGGGTTGTGTTAGGGTTTGGGGTTAATCAAGCAGAGGGTCTGGTCTGGGTAGGTTTTAACAGTTTTAGAGTAAGGGTTGTGTTAGGGTTTGGGGTTAATCAAGCAGAGGGTCTGGTCTGGGTAGGTTTTAACAGTTTTAGAGTAAGGGTTGTGTTAGGGTTTGGGGTTAATCAAGCAGAGGGTCTGGTCTGGGTAGGTTTTAACAGTTTTAGAGTAAGGGTTGTGTTAGGGTTTGGGGTTAATCAAGCAGAGGGTCTGGTCTGGGTAGGTTTTAACAGTTTTAGAGTAAGGGTTGTGTTAGGGTTTGGGGTTAATCAAGCAGAGGGTCTGGTCTGGGTAGGTTTTAACAGTTTTAGAGTAAGGGTTGTGTTAGGGTTTGGGGTTAATCAAGCAGAGGGTCTGGTCTGGGTAGGTTTTAACAGTTTTAGAGTAAGGGTTGTGTTAGGGTTTGGGGTTAATCAAGCAGAGGGTCTGGTCTGGGTAGGTTTTAACAGTTTTAGAGTAAGGGTTGTGTTAGGGTTTGGGGTTAATCAAGCAGAGGGTCTGGTCTGGGTAGGTTTTAACAGTTTTAGAGTAGGGGTTGTGTTAGGGTTTGGGGTTAATCAAGCAGAGGGTCTGGTCTGGGTAGGTTTTAACAGTTTTAGAGTAAGGGTTGTGTTAGGGTTTGGGGTTAATCAAGCAGAGGGTCTGGTCTGGGTAGGTTTTAACAGTTTTAGAGTAAGGGTTGTGTTAGGGTTTGGGGTTAATCAAGCAGAGGGTCTGGTCTGGGTAGGTTTTAACAGTTTTAGAGTAAGGGTTGTGTTAGGGTTTGGGGTTAATCAAGCAGAGGGTCTGGTCTGGGTAGGTTTTAACAGTTTTAGAGTAAGGGTTGTGTTAGGGTTTGGGGTTAATCAAGCAGAGGGTCTGGTCTGGGTAGGTTTTAACAGTTTTAGAGTAAGGGTTGTGTTAGGGTTTGGGGTTAATCAAGCAGAGGGTCTGGTCTGGGTAGGTTTTAACAGTTTTAGAGTAAGGGTTGTGTTAGGGTTTGGGGTTAATCAAGCAGAGGGTCTGGTCTGGGTAGGTTTTAACAGTTTTAGAGTAAGGGTTGTGTTAGGGTTTGGGGTTAATCAAGCAGAGGGTCTGGTCTGGGTAGGTTTTAACAGTTTTAGAGTAAGGGTTGTGTTAGGGTTTGGGGTTAATCAAGCAGAGGGTCTGGTCTGGGTAGGTTTTAACAGTTTTAGAGTAAGGGTTGTGTTAGGGTTTGGGGTTAATCAAGCAGAGGGTCTGGTCTGGGTAGGTTTTAACAGTTTTAGAGTAAGGGTTGTGTTAGGGTTTGGGGTTAATCAAGCAGAGGGTCTGGTCTGGGTAGGTTTTAACAGTTTTAGAGTAAGGGTTGTGTTAGGGTTTGGGGTTAATCAAGCAGAGGGTCTGGTCTGGGTAGGTTTTAACAGTTTTAGAGTAAGGGTTGTGTTAGGGTTTGGGGTTAATCAAGCAGAGTGTCTGGTCTTGGGTAGCCAAACAGTCTGAAATCTGGTTCGTACAGCGTGTAGAGTTTCCTCCTGGCCTCTAGGGGGACCCTGCTGAACCAGTCTTCCCGCCAGCTGCTGGCAGTGTGGTTCCTGTTAGAGGAAGGGAAGTCTACCACGTTGTCCACCTTCAAAACCCTCAGCAGCTGTTCAGCATCTTCCTCCACTGTCTCCAGCTGGCCGACAAAATCATACTGTGGGCAAGCAAAGGAATGGGAAAAAAGTCATATAGAGTCAAATAAGTATAGTCATTAATACTAATACTAATTATACACTGAACATAAAAATGAAATCAACATCTTAACTGCAGGTTAACGCTATGACAAAAAGTCACAAGACTAGTCTAAATAAACCTTCCATGGGAATAACCCTAACTCCCATATCCTAACCCCTAACCCTAGTTTGGGAATAACCCCAACCCTAATCCTAACCCTAGTTTGGGAATAACCCAACCCTAACCCTAACCCTAGTCTGGGAATAACACCAAACCTAATCCTAACCCTAGTTTGGGAATAACCCTAACCCTAACCCTAGTCTGGGAATAACACCAAACCTAATCCTAACCCTGCCCAAAGAGTAAAGTAATAGAAAGGCAATGCATAGCCCAGTTGAATAACCATAACCCCCATACCATCATCCCAACCCTAACCCATGGTATTATGCTAAAAAAAAAACTGGACTACCACTGGTTAGGGTTAGACCACTGGACTACCACTGGTTAGGGTTAGACCACTGGACTACCACTGGTTAGGGTTAGACCACTGGACTACCACTGGTTAGGGTTAGACCACTGGACTATCACTAGTTAGGGTTAGACCACTGGACTACCACTGGTTAGGGTTAGACCACTGGACTACCACTGGTTAGGTTTAGACCACTGGACTACCACTGGTTAGGGTTAGACCACTGGACTACCACTGGTTAGGTTTGGACCACTGGACTACCACTGGTTAGGGTTAGACCACTGGACTACCACTGGTTAGGGTTAGACCACTGGACTATCACTAGTTAGGGTTAGACCACTGGACTACCACTGGTTAGGTTTAGACCACTGGACTACCACTGGTTAGGGTTAGACCTCTGGACTACCACTGGTTAGGGTTAGACCACTGGACTACCACTGAATAGGGTTAGACCACTGGACTACCACTGGTTAGGGTTAAACCACTGGACTACCACTAGTTAGGGTTAGGTTTAGACCACTGGACTACCACTGGTTAGGGTTAAACCACTGGACTACCACTGGTTAGGTTTAGACCACTGGACTACCACTGGTTAGGTTTAGACCACTGGACTACCACTGGTTAGGGTTAGACCACTGGACTACCACTGGTTAGGGTTAGGTTTAGACCACTGGACTACCACTGGTTAGGGTTAGACCACTGGACTACCACTGGTTAGGGTTAGGTTTAGACCACTGGACTACCACTGGTTAGGTTTAGACCACTGGACTATCACTGGTTAGGGTTAGACCACTGGACTACCACTGGTTAGGGTTAGGTTTAGACCACTGGACTACCACTGGTTAGGTTTAGACCACTGGACTACCACTGGTTAGGGTAAGGTTTAGACCACTGGACTACCACTGGTTAGGGTTAGACCACTGGACTACCACTGGTTAGGTTTAGACCACTGGACTACCACTAGTTAGGGTTAGACCACTGGACTACCACTGGTTAGGGTTAGGTTTAGACCACTGGACTACCACTGGTTAGGGTTAGACCACTGGACTACCACTGGTTAGGGTTAGACCACTGGACTACCACTGGTTAGGTTTAGACCACTGGACTATCACTGGTTAGGTTTAGACCACTGGACTACCACTGGTTAGTGTTGGGGTTAGACCACTGGACTACCACTGGTTAGGGTTAGACCACTGGACTACCACTGGTTAGGTTTAGACCACTGGACTACCACTAGTTAGGGTTAGACCACTGGACTACCACTGGTTAGGGTTAGGTTTAGACCACTGGACTACCACTGGTTAGGGTTAGACCACTGGACAACCACTGGTTAGGTTTAGACCACTGGACTACCACTGGTTAGATTTAGACCACTGGTCTACAAATGGTTAGGTTTAGACCACTGGACTAGTACTGGTTAGGTTTAGACCACTGGACCACCACCAGTTAGGGTTAGACCACTGGACTACCACTGGTTAGGTATAGACCATTGGACTACCACCGGTTAGGTTTAGACCACTGGACTACCACTAGTTAGGGTTAGACCACTGGACTACAAATGGTTAGGTTTGGACAACTGGACTACCACTGGTTAAGATTAGACCACTGGACTACCACTGGTTAGGTTTAGACCACTGGACTACTACTGGTTAAGGTTAGGTTTAGACCACTGGACTACCACTGGTTAGGGTTAGACCACTGGACTACCACTGGTTAGGGTTAGGGTTAGACCACTGGACTACCACTGGTTAGGGTTAGACCACTGGACTACCACTGGTTAGGGTTAGACCACTGGACTACCACTGGTTAGGTTTAGACCACTGGACTACCACTGGTTAGGTTTAGACCACTGGACTACCACTGGTTAGGTTTAGATCACTGGACTACCACTGGTTAGGTTTAGACCACTGGACTACCCAAGGCCACAGCCATTGATGTTACCTAAACCAGAATATAACACATCTGAACCATAATAGAAAGACTGTTCTGCCTTCTTGACACGAGGACTCATTATGTTTGGCTGGACAAGGCTATGTATTATATTGCATATATAATACAGGTATTACATATACCTATTTCCATTTAATAGAATTGACCCAGAAAGAGTTGGACATCTTAAAGCTAAAACATGTAGTCTTGACACACATCAGACTTTTTAAAAACATTTTTTAAGTTTAAAACAACGGATCTGCAGCAAATAGTTAATAGCTCTTTACAATTAGGGATTTCCCCAAAGTCACTAAAAACAGCTGCCATTAAGCCTCTATTTAAAAGGCTGGATGCAACTATTTTGAACAACTATAGACCTGTATGAAATCTAACTTTTATAATCAAGATTATTGAGAAAGTGGTCCTCAATCAACTCAGCAAATTTGTGAACTCAAACAGTCTCTTAGACAAATTCTAATCAGGCTTTGGACCTCATCATAGTACTGAAACTCTCAACTCTGATAAAAGTATTACATTATATACGGCTGAATACTGATTAGGATAAAATGACATTTTTGGTTCTATTAGATCTCAGTGCTGCATTTGACACTATATGACTGCATTTCAGGTCTTCTCACCCTCAGGTATTCTAACCCTCAGGTCTTCTAACCCTCAGGTCTTCTAACCCTCAGGTCTTTCCACCCTCAGGTCTTCTAACCCACAGGTATTCTAACCCTTAGGTCTTCCAACTCTCAGATCTCCTATTCCTCAGGTCTTCTCACCCTCAGGTATTCTAACCCTCATGTATTCTCACCCTCAGGTCTTCCAACTCTCAGATCTCCATTTCCTCAGGTCTTCTAACCCTCAGGTTTTGTCATTTGAACCCTAATGACATTTCACTACTGGGCAGGGAATCGTACATGTATTTAATTTACCTTTATCTGACACGGGTGGCAGAGTCGGTACACCTGCCTCCAGTGCTCATTGAATGGGGCGTCGCTCTCTGTCTGGGGGTCCAGTAGGTATTCAACAAATTCTGAGAAAGAGGGGCGAATTCCTGCAGGAAATGCATCCCCCACTGATGCAGGTGGTTCAGAGTGGTTCCCATAATGACGCAGCATTAGCAGAGCAAATCGGCGATAGAAGTCTTCATTGGGAAGTTCAAATTTGTTCCGGTATGCTGAGATGAGACGGACGAACGGATCTCTGACAAACAGGAACTTGGTGTATTTTTGGAGCTTTACCTTAAAAATAAATAATCTTTATTAACATGATAAACTTTTCTTGCTTGAATTTTATAAAATAAAAAATAAAACGTATAATTCTTAAAGCAATCAGATCATTTTGTTCCACATTTAATAAAGTTATTCCCAGCCGCACATTTTTGAAAAAATGGGTCAAGATTATTCAGCCTAGCTGATTTATACAGATCCATCTGATTAGTACAGATCCATCTGATTAATACAGATCCATCTGATTAATACAGATACATCTGATTAATACAGGCCTAGTTGATTTATACAGATCCATCTGATTTATACAGATCCATCTGATTTATACAGACCCATCTGATTTATACAGATCCATCTGATTTATACAGATCCATCTGATTTATACAGATCCATCTGATTTATACAGATCCATCTGATTTATACAGATCCATCTGATTAATACAGATCCATCTGATTTATACAGATCCATCTGATTTATACAGATCCATCTGATTTATACAGATCCATCTGATTTATACAGATCCATCTGATTTATACAGATCCATCTGATTTATACAGATCCATCTGATTAGTACTGATCCATCTGATTTATACAGATCCATCTGATTTATACAGATCCATCTGATTTATACAGATCCATCTGATTTATACAGATGCATCTGATTTATACAGATCCATCTGATTTATACAGATCCATCTGATTAATACAGATCCATCTGATTTATACAGATCCATCTGATTAGTACAGATCCATCTGATTTATACAGATCCATCTGATTAATACAGATCCATCTGATTTATACAGATCCATCTGATTAGTACAGATCCATCTGATTTATACAGGCCTAGTTGATTTATACAGATCCATCTGATTTATACAGATCCATCTGATTTATACAGATCCATCTGATTTATACAGATCCATCTGATTTATACAGATCCATCTGATTTATACAGATCCATCTGATTTATACAGATCCATCTGATTTATACAGATCCATCTGATTTATACAGATCCATCTGATTTATACAGATCCATCTGATTTATACAGATCCATCTGATTTATACAGATCCATCTGATTTATACAGATCCATCTGATTTATACAGATCCATCTGATTTATACAGATCCATCTGATTTTACAGATCCATCTGATTTATACAGATCCATCTGATTTATACAGATCCATCTGATTTATACAGATCCATCTGATTTATACAGATCCATCTGATTTATACAGATCCATCTGATTTATACAGATCCATCTGATTTATACAGATCCATCTGATTTATACAGATCCATCTGATTTATACAGATCCATCTGATTTATACAGATCCATCTGATTTATACAGATCCATCTGATTTATACAGATCCATCTGATTTATACAGATCCATCTGATTTATACAGATCCATCTGATTTATACAGATCCATCTGATTTATACAGATCCATCTGATTTATACAGATCCATCTGATTTATACAGATCCATCTGATTTATACAGATCCATCTGATTTATACAGATCCATCTGATTTATACAGATCCATCTGATTTATACAGATCCATCTGATTTATACAGATCCATCTGATTTATACAGATCCATCTGATTTATACAGATCCATCTGATTTATACAGATCCATCTGATTTATACAGATCCATCTGATTTATACAGATCCATCTGATTTATACAGATCCATCTGATTTATACAGATCCATCTGATTTATACAGATCCATCTGATTTATACAGATCCATCTGATTTATACAGATCCATCTGATTTATACAGATCCATCTGATTTATACAGATCCATCTGATTTATACAGATCCATCTGATTTATACAGATCCATCTGATTTATACAGATCCATCTGATTTATACAGATCCATCTGATTTATACAGATCCATCTGATTTATGATTTGATTTATACAGATCCATCTGATTTATACAGATCCATCTGATTTATACAGATCCATCTGATTTATACAGATCCATCTGATTTATACAGATCCATCTGATTTATACAGATCCAGATTAATACAGATCCATCTGATTTATACAGATCCATCTGATTTATACAGATCCATTGATTTATACAGATGCATCTGATTTATACAGATCCATCTGATTTATACAGATCCATCTGATTAATACAGATCCATCTGATTTATACAGATCCATCTGATTTATACAGATCCATCTGATTTATACAGATCCATCTGATTTATACAGATCCATCTGATTTATACAGATCCATCTGATTAATACAGATACATCTGATTTATACAGGCCTAGTTGATTTATACAGATCCATCTGATTTATACAGATCCATCTGATTTATACAAGTCCAGTTGATTTATCCAGCCCAGCTGATTTATATGGGTCCAGCTGATTTATACAGGTCCAGCTGATTTATACAGGCCCAGCTGATTATACAGGCCCAGCTGATTTATACAAGTCCAGCTGATTTATACAAGTCCAGCTGATTTAAAAAGATTCAAATTTCTGTTTAAAGTAGTGGGCCTTTGTTTCCCTAACTACATGAGTACTGGTTTCTGGCTTCTTTAAAAAGTTGCACATCACAGGGCTTATTTGAGGCTAATGCGGCATGCTGGTTAAAGGAGGTCAGTTCTGTGGTGAACCAAGGACTGGTTAAAGTTAGGGTTGAATTGGGTTTGCCTATTTAAGACAGAGAGAAAGTCCCTTTTAGGAATGTCCTCTACTGACGGAATAAGATTAATGTTCTCACAAGATACAGAGTTCTGGTCATTTAGAAAAGTGTGTTCGCAGAAGTGTTTTAGACAGAGTCTGACCAGAATGAAGGTCCTTATCTCTGCAGTGGATTGCTACTCCACATAGGGTTATAGCAGAAGCCCATTAGAACTTACTATACACTGACCTTCATCAGATTGCGCGAAAACTTCCCGTAGCGTTTCCAGAACTTATTGAAGGTAAAGTGAAGGCTGCTGTTGTGGACCATTTCCTGAGGAACAGCCAGAGGTTCTCTATATGGAGCTCCGTCCTGGAGCAGGCTCTCACTGAGGACAATCATGATCCGTTTCCAATTACTGCACGCCACCTACACACAATAAAAAACAACTGACTAAATAAAGTGCTTTCAGAAACAATTCAGACCCCATAAAATTTTCAATAGTTTGGTGTTTTGTTGTTCTGCAGTGTTTTTTATAACAAAAAATGATAAATCTACACACAATACTCCAAACAGAAAATAAAAATATTGGCTATAGGGTAAAGGTTAGCGTTACTATGGTTAGGGTTACTATGGTTAGCGTTACTATGGTTAGGGTTACTATGGACTATGGAACTGACATCCCCACATCTGAAGTCAAGTTTAGAACTAGAACTAAAGCCTTAGTGAAAGATACATTGGCACCTGCAGCTGGAAAGGAGGAAGATGTTGGAGAAGGCATTAAGGTTAAGGTTAGGTGACTCAAACCTTTGCTTCCCTCACTCTGTGTAACACAACTTCCACACCAAAGCACTGACTACAAGCTTTGCTTACCCTTATCTACAGATGGGTTAGGGTTAGGGTTAGGGTTAGGCAGTTGTTGTTTCCAAGGCTGCTCAGCCATTCCTAATATATTCCTAATTCCATCCAAACAACTGTCACAATTGCAGAATCCCATTAGTTAATAAAAATTGTTACTAATAATAGTTACAAATAAAAGTTAATGTGATGACTAGTGGATCTACAATCTACTGAACTTTTTCAAAATATTCTAATTTTTTGAGATTTTGGGTTTTCATAAGATGTAGGCCATAATCAGCAAATTTATATCAAATAAAGGCTTGAAATATTTTACGTTGCATGTAATGAGTTTATATAATATATTAGTTTGACCTTTTAAGTTGAATTACTGAAATAAATGAAATTTTGCATGATATGCTAATTTTCTTAGTTGCACCTGTATAACACTGTGGCAACATAAATGTTTGCAGGTTAGGGTTAGTGTTTGGGTTAAATGTGTGTGTACCTTTGGAACATAGCAGTATATAACACCATGGCGGTCGTCAACGATCAGGTGATCCAGCTCTCTGTTAGGGATTTCATCAAACGAACGTTTTTTCCCTGGAAAAACCAGGTCATCACTATGGTGACAGAGGTCATGCAGATGCTGCCTCCTCCTCTCCTAGTATGATCGAGAGAGAAACACAGAGGAAGAAAAAAGGGTAAGAGGGTAAAGGGAGAAGAATAAATGAGAGGACAGGGTCTTTGTACAATTGGCTGAAAATGGAAGATCTGCATACAAAATATCATCCATTTTCAGCCACTTATACACATGGGTGTATTGCACATTGCACATGGGTGTATTGTATATTGCACGTGGGTGTATTGCATGTGGGTAAATTGTATATTGCACGTAGATGTATTGCAGGTGGGTGTATTGTATATTGCACGTGGGTGTATTGCAGGTGGTTGTATTGTATATTGCACGTGGATGTATTGCAGATGGGTGTATTGTATATTGCACGTGGATGTATTGCAGGTGGGTATATTGTATATTGCACATGGGTGTATTGCAGATGGGTGTATTGTATATTGCACGTGGGTGTATTGCAGGTGGGTGTATTGTATATTGCACGTGGGTGTATTGCAGGTGGGTGTATTGTATATTGCACGTGGGTGTATTGCAGATGGGTGTATTGTATATTGCACGTGGATGTATTGCAGGTGGGTATATTGTATATTGCACGTGGGTGTATTGCAGGTGGGTATATTGTATATTGCACATAGATGTATTGCAGGTGGGTATATTGTATATTGCACGTGGGTGTATTGTATATTGCACGTGGGTGTATTGCAGGTGGGTGTATTGTATATTGGGATGTATTGCAGGTGGGGTGTATTGTATTGTATATTGCACGTGGGGATGTATTGCGTGGGTATATTGTATAGGTGGGTATATTGTATATTGCAGGTGGGTATATTGTATATTGCAGGTGGGTATATTGTATATTGCACGTAGATGTATTGCAGGTGGGTGTATTGTATATTGCGTGGGTATATTGTACACGTGGGTGTATTGTATATTGCACGGGTGTGCATGGGTGTATATTGCAGGTGGGGTATATGGGTGTATATTGCACGTAGATGTATTGCAGATGGGTGTATTGTATATTGCAGGTGGATGTATTGGGTATATTGTATATTTGCAGGTGGGTATATTGGTGGGTGTATATTGTATATTGCAAGTGGGTGTATTGCAGGTGGGTGTAGATGTATTGCAGGTGGGTGTATTGTATATTGCACGTAGATGTATTGCAGGTGGGTGTATTGTATATTGCACGTAGATGTATTGCAGATGGGTGTATTGTATATTGCACGTGGGTGTATTGCAGGTGGGTATATTGTATATTGCACGTGGATGTATTGCAGGTGGGTATATTGTATATTGCACGTAGATGTATTGCAGGTGGGTGTATTGTATATTGCAAGTGGGTGTATTGCAGGTGGGTATATTGTATATTGCACGTGGTGTATTGCAGGTGGGTATATTGTATATAGATGTATTGCAGGTGGGTGTATTGTATATTGCAAGTGGGTGTATTGCAGGTGGGTATATTGTATATTGCAGGTGGGTGTATTGCACGTGGGTGTATTGCAGGTGGGTATATTGTATATTGCACGTGGGTGTATTATTGTATATTGCACGTGGGTATATTGTACATTGCACTGTGGGTATATTGTATATTGCACGTGGGTATATTGTATATTGCACGTGGGTATATTGTATATTGCACTTGGGTGTATTGCATTGCACGTGGGTGGTATTGTATATTGCGTGGGTGTATTGTATATTACACTTGGGTGTATTGCAGGTGGGTATATTGTATATTGCAGGTGGGTGTATTGTATATTGCACGTAGATGTATTGCAGGTGGGTGTATTGTATATTGCACGTAGATGTATTGCAGGTGGGTATATTGTATATTGCACGTGGGTGTATTGTATATTGCACGTGGGTGTATTGTATATTGCACGTGGGTATATTGTATATTGCACGTGGGTGTATTGTATATTACACTTGGGTGTATTGCAGGTGGGTATATTGTATATTGCATGTGGGTATATTGTATATTGCACGTGGGTATATTGTACATTGCACTTGGGTATATTGTATATTGCACGTGGGTATATTGTATTGCACGTGGGTGTATTGTATATTGCACGTGGGTGTACATTGCACTTGGGTGTATTGTATATTGCACGTGGGTGTATTGTATATTGCACGTGGGTGTATTGTATATTGCAGGTGGGTATATTGTATATTGCACGTAGATGTATTGCAGGTGGGTGTATTGTATATTGTAGATATTGCAGGTGGGTGTATTGTATATTGCACGTAGATGTATTGCAGGTGGGTGTATTGTATATTGTAGATGTATTGCAGGTGGGTGTATTGTATATTGCACGTGGGTGCAGGTGGGTGTATTGTATATTGCACGTATATTGCACGTAGATGTATTGCAGGTGGGTGTATTGTATATTGATGGTAGGTGGGTGTATTGTATATTGTATATTGCAGGTGGGTGTATTGTGGGTGTATTGCAGGTGGGTGTATTGTATATTGCACGTGGATGTATTGCAGGTGGGTATATTGTATATTGCATTGTAGGTGGGTGTATTGTATATTGCGTGGATGTATTGCAGGTGGGTGTATTGTATATTGCACGTAGATGTATTGCAGGTGGGTGTATTGTATATTGCACGTGGATGTATTGCAGGTGGGTGTATTGTATATTGCACGTGGGTGTATTGCAGGTGGGTATATTGTATATTGCACGTGGATGTATTGCAGATGGGTGTATTGTATATTGCATGTGGGTGTATTGCAGGTGGGTATATTGTATATTGCACGTGGATGTATTGCAGATGGGTGTATTGTATATTGCACGTGGATGTATTGCAGGTGGGTGTATTGTATATTGCACGTGGGTGTATTGCAGGTGGGTGTATTGTATATTGCAAGTGGGTGTATTGCAGGTGGGTGTATTGTATATTGCATGTGGGTGTATTGCAGGTGGGTATATTGTATATTGCACGTGGATGTATTGCAGATGGGTGTATTGTATATTGCACGTGGATGTATTGCAGGTGGGTGTATTGTATATTGCACGTGGATGTATTGCAGGTGGGTGTATTGTATATTGCAAGTGGGTGTATTGCAGGTGGGTGTATTGTATATTGCAAGTGGGTGTATTGCAGGTGGGTATATTGTATATTGCAGATGGGTGTATTGTATATTGCGTGGGTGTATTGCAGATGGGTGTATTGTATATTGTGGATATTGCAGGTGGGTGTATTGTATACGTGGGTGTATTGCAGGTGGGTGTATTGTATATTGCAAGTGGGTGTATTGCAAGTGGGTATATTGTATATTGCACGTGGGTGTATTGCATGTGGGTATATTGTATATTGCACGTAGATGTATTGCAGGTGGGTATATTGTATATTGCACGTGGGTGTATTGCAGGTGGGTATATTGTATATTGCACGTGGATGTATTGCAGGTGGGTATATTGTATATTGCACTTGGGTGTATTGCATGTGGGTGTATTGCAAGTGGGTATATTGTATATTGCAAGTGGGTGTATTGCAGGTGGGTATATTGTATATTGCACGTAGATGTATTGCAGGTGGGTATATTGTATATTGCACGTGGGTGTATTGCATGTGGGTGTATTGCAAGTGGGTATATTGTATATTGCACGTGGGTGTATTGCAGGTGGGTATATTGTATATTGCACGTGGGTGTATTGCAGGTGGGTATATTGTATATTGCACATGGGTGTATTGCAGGTGGGTATATTGTATATTGCACGTGGGTGTATTGCAGGTGGGTATATTGTATATTGCACATGGGTGTATTGCAGGTGGGTATATTGTATATTGCACTTGGGTGTATTGCATGTGGGTGTATTGCAAGTGGGTATATTGTATATTGCACGTGGGTGTATTGCAGGTGGGTATATTGTATATTGCACTTGGGTGTATTGCAGGTGGGTGTATTGCATGTGGGTGTATTGCAAGTGGGTATATTGTATATTGCACGTGGGTGTATTGCATGTGGGTATATTGTATATTGCACTTGGGTGTATTGCATGTGGGTATATTGTATATTGCACGCGGGTGTATTGCACTTTGTAACACCATTTCTCTTGATAAGTATTCTCCTTCAACAGCATTATGAATTATTATGAAATGGGAGATATCGATAATTTTGTGATTTTAGTGTCAGGTCATTTAAAGCTTGAAGAGGTTCACAATTCACTGTTCAGCCAAATGACAATAACCAAAATAGCCAATTAAGGCAAGTTAGAGTTACTTGTGATTGAGTTAGGGTTAGGGTTAGGGTTACCATGCATGATTACCTGTCGTAGTCGTTTCTCTGGAGCTATGGGTGTTAGATGGACCTTCCACTCCCTCCTGGGGATGTACCGCGCCTCAGTATGCTCTGATTGGTTGGCTGTGTCTTGGGGGCCGGTTTCTGTAGGGTCATTGGTCCCCTCCAGGAATTGGTTTACAAAGGCCTCAATGTCATTGAGAAAGGAGGGGGGGCGTGGTGATTGGTCAGGAATGGGTCGCTGCAACAAGGGTGTCTGCTGGGAGAAGTGTGAAGTTCCAACGTCGTCCCAGTATAGAATGATAAACAAAATCATGAAGACAGAACCCAGAACCAAAGAGATCCGGAATAACCTGGACTTCCCCATGGCGACACCGTTACCATGGTAGCTTCTTGAAACACACAGCACAGAACGCACAATGTTTTTGACAGTGTAACAATTAACACAGAGTGGACAGTGTTACAATAAACACAGAGTGGACAGTGTTACAATAAACACAGTGTGGACAATGTTACAATAAACACAGAGTAGATTGCAACAAGCATAGTATTTATAGAGGCCTAAACAGGAAGTAACTGGAGATCAATGATAAGAGTTAATAACCCTGGAGATTCAGTTCATATACCCTTATTTTACAGCATGTTTAGTTCATATACCCTTATTTTACAGCAGGTTTAGTTCATATACCCTTATTTTACAGCAGGTTTAGTTCATATACCCTTATTTTACAGCATGTTTAGTTCATATACCCTTATTTTACAGCATGTTTAGTTCATATACCCTTATTTTACATCAGGTTTAGTTCATGTACCCTTATTTTACAGCAGGTTTAGTTCATATACCCTTATTTTACAGCAGGTTTAGTTCATATACCCTTATTTTACAGCATGTTTAGTTCAAATATCCTTATTTTACAGCATGTTTAGTTCATATACCCTTATTTTACAGCATGTTTAGTTCATATACCCTTATTTTACAGCATGTTTAGTTCATATACCCTTATTTTACAGCATTTTTAGTTCAAATATCCTTATTTTACAGCATGTTTAGTTCATATACCCTTATTTTACAGCATGTTTAGTTCATATACCCTTATTTTACAGCAGGTTTAGTTCATATACCCTTATTTTACAGCAGGTTTAGTTCATATACCCTTATTTTACAGCATGTTTAGTTCATATACCCTTATTTTACAGCATGTTTAGTTCATATACCCTTATTTTACATCAGGTTTAGTTCATATACCCTTATTTTACAGCATGTTTAGTTCATATACCCTTATTTTACAGCAGGTTTAGTTCATATACCCTTATTTTACAGCATGTTTAGTTCATATACCCTTATTTTACAGCAGGTTTAGTTCATATACCCTTATTTTACATCAGGTTTAGTTCATATACCCTTATTTTACATCAGGTTTAGTTCATATACCCTTATTTTACAGCATGTTTAGTTCAAATATCCTTATTTTACAGCATGTTTAGTTCATATACCCTTATTTTACAGCAGGTTTAGTTCATATACCCTTATTTTACAGCATGTTTAGTTCATATACCCTTATTTTACAGCATGTTTAGTTCATATACCCTTATTTTACAGCAGGTTTAGTTCATATACCCTTATTTTACAGCAGGTTTAGTTCATATACCCTTATTTTACAGCAGGTTTAGTTCATATACCCTTATTTTACAGCATGTTTAGTTCATATACCCTTATTTTACAGCATGTTTAGTTCATATACCCTTATTTTACATCAGGTTTAGTTCATATACCCTTATTTTACAGCATGTTTAGTTCATATACCCTTATTTTACAGCAGGTTTAGTTCATATACCCTTATTTTACAGCATGTTTAGTTCATATACCCTTATTTTACAGCAGGTTTAGTTCATATACCCTTATTTTACATCAGGTTTAGTTCATATACCCTTATTTTACATCAGGTTTAGTTCATATACCCTTATTTTACAGCATGTTTAGTTCAAATATCCTTATTTTACAGCATGTTTAGTTCATATACCCTTATTTTACAGCAGGTTTAGTTCATATACCCTTATTTTACAGCATGTTTAGTTCATATACCCTTATTTTACAGCATGTTTAGTTCATATACCCTTATTTTACAGCAGGTTTAGTTCATATACCCTTATTTTACAGCAGGTTTAGTTCATATACCCTTATTTTACAGCAGGTTTAGTTCATATACCCTTATTTTACAGCATGTTTAGTTCATATACCCTTATTTTACAGCATGTTTAGTTCATATACCCTTATTTTACAGCAGGTTTAGTTCATATACCCTTATTTTACAGCAGGTTTAGTTCATATACCCTTATTTTACAGCAGGTTTAGTTCATATACCCTTATTTTACAGCATGTTTAGTTCATATACCCTTATTTTACAGCATGTTTAGTTCATATACCCTTATTTTACAGTATGTTTAGTTCATATACCCTTATTTTACAGCATGTTTAGTTCATATACCCTTATTTTACAGTATGTTTAGTTCATATACCCTTATTTTACAGCAGGTTTAGTTCATATACCCTTATTTTACAGCAGGTTTAGTTCATATACCCTTATTTTACAGCATGTTTAGTTCATATACCCTTATTTTACAGCAGGTTTAGTTCATATACCCTTATTTTACAGCAGGTTTAGTTCATATACCCTTATTTTACAGCATGTTTAGTTCATATACCCTTATTTTACAGCATGTTTAGTTCATATACCCTTATTTTACAGCATGTTTAGTTCATATACCCTTATTTTACAGTATGTTTAGTTCATATACCCTTATTTTACAGCATGTTTAGTTCATATACCCTTATTTTACAGCATGTTTAGTTCATATACCCTTATTTTACAGCATGTTTAGTTCATATACCCTTATTTTACAGCATGTTTAGTTCATATACCCTTATTTTACAGCATGTTTAGTTCATATACCCTTATTTTACAGCATGTTTAGTTCATATACCCTTATTTTACAGCATGTTTAGTTCATATACCCTTATTTTACAGCATGTTTAGTTCATATACCCTTATTTTACAGTATGTTTAGTTCATATACCATTATAGGTTTAGACACGTGAAGTTGCAGCCGGGTTGGGTCTCGCAGATACAATGTAGCCTTTCACAGCGCGAGGCAAACGGAAACGGAACGATATTACTCGTATTTATATAAAAACACACCGTTTTTTAAAGCGTTTTGCACAGTTCAGACATTTTAGCGCTGGAGAGATGAACAGAAAGAGAACCCGTTTAGGGAAGAGAATATGTAAAATATCCTGTATCTATCATAATGTTAGGAAGCTGTATGTCAAATATCCTGTATCTATCATGATGTTAGGAAGCTGTATGTCAAATATCCTGTATCTATCATGATGTTAGGAAGCTGTATGTCAAATATCCTGTATCTATCATGATGTTAGGAAGCTGTATGTCAAATATCCTGTATCTATCATGATGTTAGGAAGCTGTATGTCAAATATCCTGTATCTATCATGATGTTAGGAAGCTGTATGTCAAATATCCTGTATCTATCATGATGTTAGGAAGCTGTATGTCAAATATCCTGTATCTATCATGATGTTAGGAAGCTGTATGTCAAATATCCTGTATCTATCATGATGTTAGGAAGCTGTATGTCAAATATCCTGTATCTATCATGATGTTAGGAAGCTGTATGTCAAATATCCTGTATCTATCATGATGTTAGGAAGCTGTATGTCAACTATCCTGTATCTATCATGATGTTAGGAAGCTGTATGTCAAATATCCTGTATCTATCATGATGTTAGGAAGCTGTATGTCAAATATCCTGTATCTATCATGATGTTGGGAAGCTGTATGTCAAATATCCTGTATCTATCATGATGTTAGGAAGCTGTATGTCAAATATCCTGTATCTATCATGATGTTAGGAAGCTGTATGTCAAATATCCTGTATCTATCATGATGTTAGGAAGCTGTATGTCAAATATCCTGTATCTATCATGATGTTAGGAAGCTGTATGTCAAATATCCTGTATCTATCATGATGTTAGGAAGCTGTATGTCAAATATCCTGTATCTATCATGATGTTAGGAAGCTGTATGTCAAATATCCTGTATCTATAATTGCATGAGACACAACTCACCCCTGACAAGAGCAGGATCTCTCACTGTCCAGATCTGGTCAGCTGAGATAAATTCAGCCTGTTCTTGTTCGTCCACATCTAGAATGAAAGCAGCCTGTTCTTGTACGTCCACATTTAGAATAAATGCAGCCTGTTCTTGCACGTCCACATCTAGAATAAAAGCAGCCTGTTCTTGTACGTCCACATTTAGAATAAATGCAGCCTGTTCTTGTACGTCCACATCTAGAATAAAAGCAGCCTGTTCTTGTACGTCCACATCTAGGATCAAAGCGCAATGCAAGGACACATCGCGAGAGTTTGTGTTTCATTTCTGCAGTGCAAGATGTGTCAGGAAGCCACGCCCACGCATGTTGACTACACGTATTAATATGGATGGGCGTAGTCAGTTGAGATAAGGATCTAACAGATTGGATGTTTTAACATATAGTTTATTTATTTATATATTATTTATAGCTCTCGGGGAACATTAGCCAAACGAGATTTGTTAAATAAAATAAAAAGTCACATGTTCACTATAGCGTTTTATAATACATGAACTGTGGTCTTATAAAACATGTGCACAAACAAATAATGAAGTTTGGTCATACAATACATGAACTGTGGTCATATAATACATGAACTGTGGTCATATAATACATGAACTGTGGTCATATAATACATGAACTGTGGTCATATAATACATGTGCATAAACTAATAATGGACTGTGGTCATATAATACATGAACTGTGGTCATATAATACATGAACTGTGGTCATATAATACATGTGCACAAACTAATAATGGACTGTGGTCATATAATACATAAACTGTGGTCATATAATACATGAACTGTGGTCATATAATACATGAACTGTGGTCATATAATACATGTGCACAGACTAATAATGAACTGTGGTCATATAATACATGAACTGTGGTCATATAATACATGAACTGTGGTCATATAATACATGTGCACAAACTAATAATGGACTGTGGTCATATAATACATGAACTGTGGTCATATAATACATGAACTGTGGTCATATAATACATGTGCATAAACTAATAATGGACTGTGGTCATATAATACATGAACTGTGGTCATATAATACATGTGCATAAACTAATAATGGACTGTGGTCATATAATACATGAACTGTGGTCATATAATACATGAACTGTGGTCATATAATACATGTGCACAAACTAATAATGAACTGTGGTCATATAATACATGAACTGTGGTCATATAATACATGAACTGTGGTCATATAATACATGTGCACAAACTAATAATGGACTGTGGTCATATAATACATGAACTGTGGTCATATAATACATGAACTGTGGTCATATAATACATGTGCATAAACTAATAATGGACTGTGGTCATATAATACATGAACTGTGGTCATATAATACATGTGCATAAACTAATAATGGACTGTGGTCATATAATACATGAACTGTGGTCATATAATACATGAACTGTGGTCATATAATACATGTGCATAAACTAATAATGGACTGTGGTCATATAATACATGAACTGTGGTCATATAATACATGAACTGTGGTCATATAATACATGTGCATAAACTAATAATGGACTGTGGTCATATAATACATGAACTGTGGTCATATAATACATGAACTGTGGTCATATAATACATGTGCACAAACTAATAATGGACTGTGGTCATATAATACATGAACTGTGGTCATATAATACATGAACTGTGGTCATATAATACATGTGCATAAACTAATAATGGACTGTGGTCATATAATACATGTGCACAAACTAATAATGGACAGTGGTCATATAATACATGAACTGTGGTCATATAATACATGAACTGTGGTCATATAATACATGTGCATAAACTAATAATGGACTGTGGTCATATAATACATGAACTGTGGTCATATAATACATGAACTGTGGTCATATAATACATGAACTGTGGTCATATAATACATGTGCATAAACTAATAATGGACTGTGGTCATATAATACATGAACTGTGGTCATATAATACATGAACTGTGGTCATATAATACATGTGCATAAACTAATAATGGACTGTGGTCATATAATACATGAACTGTGGTCATATAATACATGAACTGTGGTCATATAATACATGTGCACAAACTAATAATGGACTGTGGTCATATAATACATGAACTGTGGTCATATAATACATGAACTGTGGTCATATAATACATGTGCATAAACTAATAATGGACTGTGGTCATATAATACATGAACTGTGGTCATATAATACATGAACTGTGGTCATATAATACATGAACTGTGGTCATATAATACATGTGCACAGACTAATAATGAACTGTGGTCATATAATACATGAACTGTGGTCATATAATACATGAACTGTGGTCATATAATACATGTGCACAAACTAATAATGGACTGTGGTCATATAATACATGAACTGTGGTCATATAATACATGAACTGTGGTCATATAATACATGAACTGTGGTCATATAATACATGTGCATAAACTAATAATGGACTGTGGTCATATAATACATGAACTGTGGTCATATAATACATGAACTGTGGTCATATAATACATGAACTGTGGTCATATAATACATGTGCACAAACTAATAATGGACTGTGGTCATATAATACATAAACTGTGGTCATATAATACATGAACTGTGGTCATATAATACATGTGCACAAACTAATAATGGACAGTGGTCATATAATACATGAACTGTGGTCATATAATACATGAACTGTGGTCATATAATACATGTGCATAAACTAATAATGGACTGTGGTCATATAATACATAAACTGTGGTCATATAATACATGAACTGTGGTCATATAATACATGAACTGTGGTCATATAATACATGAACTGTGGTCATATAATACATGTGCACAAACTAATAATGAACTGTGGTCATATAATACATGAACTGTGGTCATATAATACATGAACTGTGGTCATATAATACATGTGCACAAACTAATAATGAACTGTGGTCATATAATACATGAACTGTGGTCATATAATACATGAACTGTGGTCATATAATACATGTGCATAAACTAATAATGGACTGTGGTCATATAATACATGAACTGTGGTCATATAATACATGAACTGTGGTCATATAATACATGTGCATAAACTAATAATGGACTGTGGTCATATAATACATAAACTGTGGTCATATAATACATGAACTGTGGTCATATAATACATGAACTGTGGTCATATAATACATGTGCACAGACTAATAATGAACTGTGGTCATATAATACATGAACTGTGGTCATATAATACATGAACTGTGGTCATATAATACATGTGCATAAACTAATAATGGACTGTGGTCATATAATACATGAACTGTGGTCATATAATACATGAACTGTGGTCATATAATACATGTGCATAAACTAATAATGGACTGTGGTCATATAATACATGAACTGTGGTCATATAATACATGAACTGTGGTCATATAATACATGTGCATAAACTAATAATGGACTGTGGTCATATAATACATGAACTGTGGTCATATAATACATGTGCATAAACTAATAATGGACTGTGGTCATATAATACATGAACTGTGGTCATATAATACATGAACTGTGGTCATATAATACATGTGCACAAACTAATAATGGACTGTGGTCATATAATACATAAACTGTGGTCATATAATACATGAACTGTGGTCATATAATACATGAACTGTGGTCATATAATACATGTGCACAGACTAATAATGAACTGTGGTCATATAATACATGAACTGTGGTCATATAATACATGAACTGTGGTCATATAATACATGAACTGTGGTCATATAATACATGTGCATAAACTAATAATGGACTGTGGTCATATAATACATGAACTGTGGTCATATAATACATGAACTGTGGTCATATAATACATGTGCATAAACTAATAATGGACTGTGGTCATATAATACATGAACTGTGGTCATATAATACATGAACTGTGGTCATATAATACATGTGCATAAACTAATAATGGACTGTGGTCATATAATACATGAACTGTGGTCATATAATACATGAACTGTGGTCATAAAATACATGAACTGTGGTCATATAATACATGTGCACAAACTAATAATGAACTGTGGTCATATAATACATGTGCACAAACTAATAATGGACTGTGGTCATATAATACATGAACTGTGGTCATATAATACATGAACTGTGGTCATATAATACATGAACTGTGGTCATATAATACATGTGCATAAACTAATAATGGACTGTGGTCATATAATACATGAACTGTGGTCATATAATACATGTGCATAAACTAATAATGGACTGTGGTCATATAATACATGAACTGTGGTCATATAATACATGAACTGTGGTCATATAATACATGTGCATAAACTAATAATGGACTGTGGTCATATAATACATGAACTGTGGTCATATAATACATGTGCATAAACTAATAATGGACTGTGGTCATATAATACATGAACTGTGGTCATATAATACATGAACTGTGGTCATATAATACATGTGCACAAACTAATAATGGACTGTGGTCATATAATACATGAACTGTGGTCATATAATACATGAACTGTGGTCATATAATACATGTGCATAAACTAATAATGGACTGTGGTCATATAATACATGAACTGTGGTCATAAAATACATGAACTGTGGTCATAAAATACATGAACTGTGGTCATATAATACATGTGCACAAACTAATGCTGGACTTTCTAAGTTGAAATTGAATGGCTTTATTTATAGATTATATGTTAACAAGAGGGTTAACCCTAACCCTTTTATTCCGATTTAGTTTATTTGTATAATTATGTAGACATGTATCTACACATATGGCATTCCATATTTATCTATTCCAATAAATGGCATTCCATATTTCTCTATTCCAATAAATGGCATTCAATATTTCTGTATTCCAATAAATGGCATTCAATATTTCTGTATTCCAATAAATGGCATTCCATATTTCTCTATTCCAATAAATGGCATTCAATATTTCTGTATTCCAATAAATGGCATTCCATATTTCTCTATTCCAATAAATGGCATTCAATATTTCTGTATTCCAATAAATGGCATTCCATATAACTCTATTCCAATAAATGGCATTCCATATTTCTCTAATCCAATAAATGGCATTCCATATAACTCTGTTCCAATGAATGGAATTCCATATTTCTCTATTCCAATAAATGGCATTCAATATTTATCTATTCCAATAAATGGCATTCCATATTTATCTATTCCAATAAATGGCATTCCATATTTATCTATTCCAATAAATGGCATTCCATATTTCTCTAGTCCAATAAATGGCATTCCATATAACTCTAGTCCAATAAATGGCATTCCATATAAACTCTATTCCAATAAATGGCATTCCATATAACTCAAGTCCAATAAATGGCATTCAATATAACTCTAGTCCAATAAATGGCATTCCATATAACTCTACTCCAATAAATGGCATTTCATATTTCTCTATTCCAATAAATGGCATTCCATATTTCTCTAGTCCAATAAATGGCATTCCATATATCTCTAGTCCAATAAAAGGCATTCCATATTTCTCTAGTCGAATAAATGGCATTCCATATCTCTCTAGTCCAATAAAATGGCATTCCATATTTCTCTATTCCAATAAATGGCATTCCATATTTCTCTAGTCCAATAAATGGCATTCCATATAACTCTAGTCCAATTAATGGCATTCCATATTTCTCTATTCCAATAAATGGCATTCCATATAACTCTAGTCCAATAAACATTCAATATCTAGTCCAATAAATGGCATTCCATATAATCCAATAAAAGGGCATATAAATGGCATTCCATATTCCAATAAATGGCATTCCATATAACTCTAGCATTCCATATTTCTCTATTCCAATAAATGATGGCATTCCATATAAAGACATTCCATATAACTCTTCCAATAAATGGCATTCCATATAACTCTATTCCAATAAATGGCTATTCCAATAAATGGCATTTCATATAACTCTATTCCAATTCCATATAACTCTAGTCCAATAAATGACATTCCATATAACTAGTCCAATATATTCCAATAAATGGCATTCCATATTCTAGTCCAATAAATGACATTCCATATAACTCTTCCAATAAATGGCAATTGGCCATATAACTCTATTCCAATAAATGGCATTTCATATAACTCTATTCCAATAAATGGCATTCCATATAACTCTATTCCAATAAATGGCATTCCATATAACTATATTCCAATAAATGGCATTCCATATAACTCTAGTCCAATAAATGACATTCCATATAACTCTATTCCAATAAATGGCATTCCATATAACTCTATTCCAATAAATGGCATTTCATATAACTCTATTCCAATAAATGGCATTTCATATAACTCTATTCCAATAAATGGCATTTCATATAACTCTAGTCCAATAAATGGCATTCCATATAACTCTATTCCAATAAATGGCATTTCATATAACTCTATTCCAATAAATGGCATTTCATATAACTCTATTCCAATAAATGACATTCCATATAACTCTATTCCAATAAATGACATTCCATATAACTCTAGTCCAATAAATGACATTCCATATAACTCGACTCCAACACTTATTCTAAGCTAATGACGACGTTTAAAGGGTCCAGTCCTATTTCAGTATCAGCTGCTTAAGTCAAAATGAAACGATCACAAAAGCTTAGAAAAAACATATTTATTTCTTTGTGTAGAAAAATATTAAATGCAAAATCCCATAATTATACTTGCAGTAGTGAATGCAAGAAAAAGTAAAGATATTAAGCAATGTGACTTCTCATTTAGAAGTTAACAAAAATATATTTTAATGATAATAATAACTTTTTATCGACACTGAGTTAAACCTACTAGACACATTTCTGTTAATAAGGTTTTGGGGTGTACTGTGAATGTTACAGTAATTCCTGCTCCACCCAGACTGTCTTCTTCTGTTCCTCCAAAATTCTTTCTTTCACCACTCTGATGAGGTCATCAGGCCCCGCCCATGCCTCAGGTTCCAGAAACAAATACAGGCATGGGATGCTCTCCAGCTCCCTCTCTCTACTGCGACATATTCTTATTAGTTCGGACTCCGACTCCAAACGTAAGGGCAGCTTCCTGTAGATATTAGATGTGCGGGGTTAGAGCTCTGGGCTTAGTGTTAGGGGGGTTAGGGTTAGAGCTCAGGGCTTAGTGTTTGGGGGGTTAGGGAGTTAGATATCAGGGCTTAGTGTTAGGGTTTGGGTTAAAGGGGTTAGGAGGTTAGGGAGTTAGATATCAGGGCTTAGTGTTAGGGTTAAAGGGGTTAGGAGGTTAGGGAGTTAGATATCAGGGCTTTGGGTTTGGGTTAGGGGGGTTAGGAGGTTAGGGAGTTAGATATCAGGGCTTAGTGTTAGGGGTTAGGGAGTTAGATATCAGGGCTTAGTGTTTGGGTTAGGGGGGTTAGGAGGTTAGGGAGTTAGATATCAGGGCTTAGTGTTAGGGGGGTTAGGGAGTTAGATATCAGGGCTTAGTGTTTGGGTTAGGGGGTTAGGAGGTTAGGGAGTTAGATATCAGGGCTTAGTGTTAGGGGGGTTAGGGAGTTAGATATCAGGGCTTTGGGTTAGGGTTTAGGGGTTAGGGAGTTAGATATCAGGGCTTGGGTTAGGGTTTATGGGGGTTAGGGAGTTAGATATCAGGGCTTTGGGTTAGGGTTTAGGGGGGTTAGGGAGTTAGATATCAGGGCTTAGTGTTAGGGTTTGGGTTAGGGTTAAGGGGGGTTAGGGGGTTAGAGCTCAGGGCTTAGTGTTAGGGGGGTTAGGGAGTTAGATATCAGGGCTTTGGGTTAGGGTTTAGGGGGGTTAGGGAGTTAGATATCAGGGCTTAGTGTTAGGGGGGTTAGGAGTTAGATATCAGGGCTTTGGGTTAGGGTTTAGGGGTTAGGGAGTTAGATATCAGGGCTTAGTGTTAGGGTTTGGGTTTAGGGGGTTAGGGGGTTAGAGCTCAGGGCTTAGTGTTAGGGGTTAGGGAGTTAGATATCAGGGCTTTGGGTTAGGGTTTAGGGGTTAGGGAGTTAGATATCAGGGCTTAGTGTTAGGGTTTAGGGGGGTTAGAGATCAGGGCTTTGGGAGTTAGGGTTAAGTAGGGGTCACATGTCACAGTACCTAAGCTTCTTGACATTCTTTTCACAGATCTTGATGTGGATGATGATGGGGTAGATCTCTCTCCTCAGTAGATCTTTAACACAGCTCACATCAGCCTCCAACAGACAGTGCTTACCCTGTATAGAACAATACAAGCCTTTAAATATATCGGTGTGTGTGTGTGTGTGTGTGAGTGTGAGTGTGTATGTGTGTGTGTGGGTGTATATGTGTATGTGTGTGTGTGTGTATGTGTGTGTGTGTGTGTGTGTATGTGTGTGTGTGGGTGTATATGTGTGTGTGTGTGTGTGTGTGTGTATGTGTATGTGTGTGTGTGTGTGTGTATGTGTGTGTGTGTGTGTGTGTGTGTGGGTGTATATGTGTATGTGTGTGTATGTGTGTGTGTGGGTGTATATGTGTATGTGTGTGTATGTGTTTGTGTGTGTATGTGTGTGTGTGTGTGTGTGTGTGTGTGTGGGTGTGTATGTGTGTGTGTGTGTGTGTGTATGTGTGTGTGTGTGTGTGTATGTGTGTGTGTGTGTGTGTGCGCATATATGTGTGTGTGTGTGTGTGTGTGTGTGTGTGTGCGCATATGCGTGTGTGTGTGTGTGTGTGTGTGTGTGTGCGTGTGCATATATGGTGAGTGTGTGTGTGTTAGGGTTAGACAGTAATACAGTTTTAGCTATACATGCAGGGACCTGAGGTCCTCACGAAAGATAAAATAACTTAAATCAGTCCCAATAGGTTTTTTTATTCAAACTTTTTCAAGAGAAAGTATTTTTCAAGGTCGGGCAATATTTCAATTTAAAGTTTTAGTTTTTTTTTAGCTGGGTGTGTGTAGCAGCACTTTGTGACAACTGTAGTTGTAAAACTGTAATGATATCCTATGGTGTAGTGGTAGATAGCAGGTTAGGGTTAGTGGTAGATAGCGGGTTAGGGTTAGTGGTAGATAGCAGGCTAGGGTTAGTGGTAGATAGCAGGTTAGGGTTAGTGGTAGATAGCAGGTTAGGGTTAGTGGAAGATAGCAGGTTAGGTTTAGGGTTAGTGGTGAATAGCAGGTTAGGTTTAGGGTTAGTGATAGATAGCGGGTTAGGGTTAGTGGTAGATAGCGGGTTGGGGTTAGTGGTAGATAGCAGGTTAGGTTTAAGGTTAGTGGTAGATAGCGGGTTGAGGTTAGTGATAGATAGCAGGTTAGGTTTAGGGTTAGTGGTGAATAGCAGGTTAGGTTTAGGGTTAGTGATAGATAGCGGGTTAGGGTTGGTGGTAGATAGCGGGTTAGGGTTAGTGGTAGATAGCGGGTTTAGGGTTAGGGGTAGATAGCGGGTTAGGTTTAGGGTTAGGGGTAAATAGCAGGTTAGGGTTAGTGGTAGATAGCAGGTTAGGGTTAGTGGTAGTGATAGATAGCGGGTTAGGGTTAGTGGTAGATAGCGGGTCAGGTTTAGGGTTAGTGTTAGATAGCAGGTTAGGGTTAGTGTTAGATAGCAGGTTAGGGCTAGTGGTAGTGATAGATAGCGGGTTAGGGTTAGTGGTAGATAGCGGGTCAGGGTTAGGGTTAGTGGTAGATAGCAGGTTAGGTTTAGGGTTAGTGGTAGATAGGGGGTTAGGGTTAGTGGTAGTGATAGATAGCGGGTTAGGGTTAGTGGTAGATAGCGGGTCAGGGTTAGGGTTAGTGGTAAATAGCAAGTTAGGTTTAGTGGTAGATAGCGGGTTAGGGTTAGTGGTAGATAGCAGGTTAGGGTTAGTGGTAGTGATAGATAGCAGGTTAGGGTTAGTGGTAGATAGCGGGTTAGGTTTAGTGGTAGATAGCAGGTTAGGGTTAGGGTTAGTGGTAGATAGCGGGTTGGGGTTAGTGGTAGATAGCGGGTTAGGGTTAGTGATAGATAGCGGGTTAGGGTTAGTGGTAGATAGCGGGTTAGGGTTAGTGATAGATAGCGGGTTAGGGTTAGTGATAGATAGCGGGTTAGGGTTAGTGGTAGATAGCGGGTTAGGGTTAGTGGTAGATAGCAGGCTAGGGTTAGTGGTAGATAGCAGGTTAGGGTTAGTGGTAGATAGCAGGTTAGGGTTAGTGGAAGATAGCAGGTTAGGTTTAGGGTTAGTGGTGAATAGCAGGTTAGGTTTAGGGTTAGTGATAGATAGCGGGTTAGGGTTAGTGGTAGATAGCGGGTTAGGGTTAGTGGTAGATAGCGGGTTTAGGGTTAGGGGTAGATAGCGGGTTAGGTTTAGGGTTAGGGGTAAATAGCAGGTTAGGGTTAGTGGTAGATAGCAGGTTAGGGTTAGTGGTAGATAGCAGGTTAGGTTTAAGGTTAGTGGTAGATAGCGGGTTGAGGTTAGTGATAGATAGCAGGTTAGGTTTAGGGTTAGTGGTGAATAGCAGGTTAGGTTTAGGGTTAGTGATAGATAGCGGGTTAGGGTTAGTGGTAGATAGCGGGTTAGGGTTAGTGGTAGATAGCGGGTTTAGGGTTAGGGGTAGATAGCGGGTTAGGTTTAGGGTTAGTGGTAGATAGCGGGTTAGGGTTAGTGATAGATAGCGGGTTAGGGTTAGTGGTAGATAGCGGGTTAGGGTTAGTGATAGATAGCGGGTTAGGGTTAGTGGTAGATAGCAGGCTAGGGTTAGTGGTAGATAGCAGGTTAGGGTTAGTGGTAGATAGCAGGTTAGGGTTAGTGGAAGATAGCAGGTTAGGGTTAGGGTTAGTGGTGAATAGCAGGTTAGGTTTAGGGTTAGTGATAGATAGCGGGTTAGGGTTAGTGGTAGATAGCGGGTTAGGGTTAGTGGTAGATAGCGGGTTTAGGGTTAGGGGTAGATAGCGGGTTAGGTTTAGGGTTAGGGGTAAATAGCAGGTTAGGGTTAGTGGTAGATAGCAGGTTAGGGTTAGTGGTAGATAGCGGGTCAGGGTTAGGGTTAGTGGTAGATAGCAGGTTAGGGTTAGTGTTAGATAGCAGGTTAGGGCTAGTGGTAGTGATAGATAGCGGGTTAGGTATGTGTGGTAGGGTTAGTGGTAGATAGCAGGCTAGGGTTAGTGGTAGATAGCAGGTTAGGGTTAGTGGTAGATAGCAGGTTAGGGTTAGTGGAAGATAGCAGGTTAGGTTTAGGGTTAGTGGTGAATAGCAGGTTAGGTTTAGGGTTAGTGGTAGATAGCGGGTTAGGGTTAGTGGTAGATAGCGGGTTGGGGTTAGTGGTAGATAGCAGGTTAGGTTTAAGGTTAGTGGTAGATAGCGGGTTGAGGTTAGTGATAGATAGCAGGTTAGGTTTAGGGTTAGTGGTGAATAGCAGGTTAGGTTTAGGGTTAGTGATAGATAGCGGGTTAGGGTTAGTGGTAGATAGCGGGTTAGGGTTAGTGGTAGATAGCGGGTTTAGGGTTAGGGGTAGATAGCGGGTTAGGTTTAGGGTTAGGGGTAAATAGCAGGTTAGGGTTAGTGGTAGATAGCAGGTTAGGGTTAGTGGTAGTGATAGATAGCGGGTTAGGGTTAGTGGTAGATAGCGGGTCAGGGTTAGGGTTAGTGGTAGATAGCAGGTTAGGGTTAGTGTTAGATAGCAGGTTAGGGCTAGTGGTAGTGATAGATAGCGGGTTAGGGTTAGTGGTAGATAGCGGGTCAGGGTTAGGGTTAGTGGTAGATAGCAGGTTAGGTTTAGGGTTAGTGGTAGATAGGGGGTTAGGGTTAGTGGTAGTGATAGATAGCGGGTTAGGGTTAGTGGTAGATAGCAGGTCAGGGTTAGGGTTAGTGGTAAATAGCAAGTTAGGTTTAGTGGTAGATAGCGGGTTAGGGTTAGTGGTAGATAGCAGGTTAGGGTTAGTGGTAGTGATAGATAGCGGGTTAGGGTTAGTGGTAGATAGCGGGTTAGGTTTAGTGGTAGATAGCAGGTTAGGGTTAGGTTTAGTGGTAGATAGCGGGTTGGGGTTAGTGGTAGATAGCGGGTTAGGGTTAGTGATAGATAGCGGGTTAGGGTTAGTGGTAGATAGCGGGTTAGGGTTAGTGATAGATAGCGGGTTAGGGTTAGTGATAGATAGCGGGTTAGGGTTAGTGGTAGATAGCGGGTTAGGGTTAGTGGTAGATAGCAGGCTAGGGTTAGTGGTAGATAGCAGGTTAGCGTTAGTGGTAGATAGCAGGTTAGGGTTAGTGGAAGATAGCAGGTTAGGTTTAGGGTTAGTGGTGAATAGCAGGTTAGGTTTAGGGTTAGTGATAGATAGCGGGTTAGGGTTAGTGGTAGATAGCGGGTTAGGGTTAGTGGTAGATAGCGGGTTTAGGGTTAGGGGTAGATAGCGGGTTAGGTTTAGGGTTAGGGGTAAATAGCAGGTTAGGGTTAGTGGTAGATAGCAGGTTAGGGTTAGTGGTAGATAGCGGGTCAGGGTTAGGGTTAGTGGTAGATAGCAGGTTAGGGTTAGTGTTAGATAGCAGGTTAGGGCTAGTGGTAGTGATAGATAGCGGGTTAGGGTTAGTGGTAGATAGCGGGTTAGGGTTAGTGATAGATAGCGAGTCAGGGTTAGTGGTAGATAGCGGGTCAGGGTTAGTGGTAGATAGCAGGTTAGGGTTAGTGGTAGTGATAGATAGCGGGTTAGGGTTAGTGGTAGATAGCGGGTTAGGTTTAGTGGTAGATTGCAGGTTAGGGTTAGGGTTAGTGGTAGATAGCGGGTTGGGGTTAGTGGTAGATAGCGGGTTAGGGTTAGTGATAGATAGCGGGTTAGGGTTAGTGGTAGATAGCGGGTTAGGGTTAGTGATAGATAGCGGGTTAGGGTTAGTGATAGATAGCGGGTTAGGGTTAGTGGTAGATAGCGGGTTAGGGTTAGTGGTAGATAGCAGGTTAGGGCTAGTGGTAGTGATAGATAGCGGGTTAGGGTTTGTGGAAGATAGCAGGTTAGGGTTAGTGTTAGATAGCAGGTTAGGGCTAGTGGTAGTGATAGATAGCGGGTTAGGGTTAGTGGTAGATAGCGGGTCAGGGTTAGGGTTAGTGGTAGATAGCAGGTTAGGTTTAGGGTTAGTGGTAGATAGGGGGTTAGGGTTAGTGGTAGTGATAGATAGCGGGTTAGGGTTAGTGGTAGATAGCGGGTCAGGGTTAGGGTTAGAGGTAGATAGCAAGTTAGGTTTAGTGGTAGATAGCGGGTTAGGGTTAGTGGTAGATAGCGGGTCAGGGTTAGGGTTAGTGATAGATAGCGGGTAAGGGTTAGTGGTAGATAGCGGGTCAGGGTTAGTGGTAGATAGCAGGTTAGGGTTAGGGTTAGTGGTAGATAGCGGGTTGGGGTTAGTGGTAGATAGCGGGTTAGGGTTAGTGATAGATAGCGGGTTAGGGTTAGTGGTAGATAGCGGGTTAGGGTTAGTGGTAAATAGCAGGTTAGGGCTAGTGGTAGTGATAGATAGCGGGTTAGGGTTAGTGGTAGATAGCAGGTTAGGTTTAGGGTTAGTGGTAGATAGCAAGTTAGGTTTAGGGTTAGTGGTAGTTAGCGGGTTGGGGTTAGTGGTAGTGATAGATAGCGGGTTAGGGTTAGTGGTAGATAGCAGGTTAGGTTTAGGGTTAGTGGTAGATAGCAGATTAGGTTTAGGGTTAGTGGTAGATAGCAGGTTAGGTTTAGGGTTAGTGGTAGATAGCGGGTTGGGGTTAGTGGTAGATAGCGGGTTGGGGTTAGTGGTAGATAGCAGGTTGGGGTTAGTGGTAGATAGGAGGTTAGGGTTAGGGTTAGTGGTAAATAGCAGGTTAGGGTTAGTGTTAGATAGCAGGTTAGGGTTAGGGTTAGTGGTAGATAGCGGGTTAGGGTTAGTGGTAGATAGCGGGTTAGGGTTAGTGGTAGATAGCAGGTTAGGGTTATTGGTAGATAGCAGGTTAGGGTTAGTGGTAGATAGCGGGTTAGGGTTAGTGGTAGATAGCGGGTTAGGGTTAGTGGTAGATAGCAGGTTAGGGTTAGGGTTAGTGGTAGATAGCGGGTTGGGGTTAGTGGTAGATAGCGGGTTAGGGTTAGTGATAGATAGCGGGTTAGGGTTAGTGGTAGATAGCGGGTTAGGGTTAGTGGTAGATAGCAGGTTAGGGCTAGTGGTAGTGATAGATAGCGGGTTAGGGTTAGTGGTAGATAGCAGGTTAGGTTTAGGGTTAGTGGTAGATAGCAAGTTAGGTTTAGGGTTAGTGGTAGTGATAGATAGCGGGTTAGGGTTAGTGGTAGATAGCAGGTTAGGTTTAGGGTTAGTGGTAGATAGCAGGTTAGGTTTAGGGTTAGTGGTAGATAGCAGGTTAGGTTTAGGGTTAGTGGTAGATAGCGGGTTGGGGTTAGTGGTAGATAGCGGGTTGGGGTTAGTGGTAGATAGCGGGTTAGGGTTAGTGGTAGATAGCAGGTTAGGGTTAGTGATAGATAGCGGGTTAGGGTTAGTGGTAGATAGCAGGTTAGGGTTAGTGATAGATAGCGGGTTAGGGTTAGTGGTAGATAGCAGGTTAGGTTTAGTGGTAGATAGCGGGTTGGGGTTAGTGGTAGATAGGAGGTTAGGGTTAGGGTTAGTGGTAAATAGCAGGTTAGGGTTAGTGTTAGATAGCAGGTTAGGGTTAGGGTTAGTGGTAGATAGCGGGTTAGGGTTAGTGGTAGATAGCGGGTTAGGGTTAGTGGTAGATAGCGGGTTAGGGTTAGTGGTAGATAGCGGGTTAGGGTTAGTGGTAGATAGCGGGTTAGGGTTAGTGGTAGATAGCTGGTTAGGGTTAGTGGTAGATAGCGGGTTAGGGTTAGTGATAGATAGCAGGTTAGGGTTAGGGTTAGTGGTAGATAGCGGGTTAGGGTTAGTGGTAGATAGCAGGTTATGGTTAGTGGTAGATAGCGGGTTAGGGTTAGTGATAGATAGCGGGTTAGGGTTAGTGGTAGATAGCGGGTTAGGGTTAGTGGTAGATAGCAGGTTAGGGTTAGTGTTAGATAGCAGGTTAGGGTTAGGGTTAGTGGTAGATAGCGGGTTAGGGTTAGTGGAAGATAGCAGGTTAGGTTTAGGGTTAGTGGTAGATAGCAGGTTAGGGTTAGTGGTAGATAGCAGGTTAGGGTTAGTGGTAGATAGCAGGTTAGGGTTAGGATTAGTGATAGATAGCGGGTTAGGGTTAGTGGTAGATAGCGGGTTAGGGGTTAGTGGTAGATAGCGGGTTAGGGTTAGTGGTAGATAGCGGGTTAGGGTTAGTGGTAGATAGCGGGTTAGAGTTAGTGGTAGATAGCAGGTTAGGGCTAGTGGTAGTGATAGCTAGCGGGTTAGGGCTAGTGGTAGATAGCGGGTTAGGGTTAGTGGTAGATAGCCGGTTAGGGTTAGTGGTAGATAGCGGGTTAGGGTTAGTGGTAGATAGCAGGTTAGGGTTAGTGGTAGATAGCGAGTTAGGGTTAGTGGTAGATAGCTGGTTAGGGTTAGTGGTAGATAGCGGGTTAGGGTTAGGGTTAGTGGTAGATAGTGGGTTGGGGTTAGGGTTAAATAATAACGATAACACAGTACACGAACAACTAACAATCAGACACTCAACTATATGGATATTGTAACAATAGGATTGTTTAAGTTAGATACTGTTGTACGGGGACGGAGTTGAAGGTTGCACCGGACATGCGGAGGGGTTGGAATAACATAACTAAGGCTGAGTTTGACATATGTTGTAGATGCATTTATAATAAAGTTCTAGTAAGCAATCTTGCTTTAATCGTCCATTATGTATAGTCAAGATAGAGACCGAACATAATGAAACAGAAATGTAACATTATATTAATAACAAGCACCAGTGAACCTAACCAGGGACCTTAAATAGCCCACTGATTGACAACCTATGTAACATTATATTTATAACAAGCACCAGTGAACCTAACCAGGGACCTTAAATAGCCCACTGATTGACAACCTATGTAACATTATATTAATAACAAGCACCTGTGAACCTAACCAGGGACCTTAAATAGCCCACTGATTAACTAACCTATGTAACATTAGATTAATAACAAGCACCAGTGAACCTAACCAGGGACCTTAAATAGCCCACTGATTAACTAACCTATGTAACATTATATTAATAACAAGCACCAGTGAACCTAACCAGGGACCTTAAATAGCCCACTGATTAACTAACCTATGTAACATTATATTAATAACCAGCACCAGTGAACCTAACCAGGGACCTTAAATAGCCCACTGATTAACTAACATATGTAACATTATATGAATAACAAGCACCAGTGAACCTAACCTGGGACCTTAATAGCCCACTGATTAACTAACCTATGTAACATTATATTAATAACAAGCACCAGTGAACCTAACCAGGGACCTTAAGTAGCCCACTGATTAACTAACCTATGTAACATTATATTAATAACAAGCACCAGTGAACCTAACCAGGGACCTTAAATAGCCCACTGATTGACAACCTATGTAACATTATATTAATAACAAGCACCTGTGAACCTAACCAGGGACCTTAAGTAGCCCACTGATTAACTAACCTATGTAACATTATATTTATAACCAGCACATGTGAACCTAACCAGGGACCTTAAATAGCACACTGATTAACTAACCTATGTAACATTATATTAATAACAAGCACCTGTGAACCTAACCAGGGACCTTAAATAGCCCACTGATTGACAACCTATGCCCGGTGCTTAGCTAAACTCAAAACAGCTGTGCTCCTAATTACAACAATACACAGAAGTGCTCTCCTCTAAACCCCCTGTGTACAACACAGCTCACCCAATATGTGAACAAAACACTTTTTAAAGGTGATGTAAAATACATTTGGTAGATTGATACGTTTTGAGGTAAGTTATTAACATGTGTGTTTATTCACATGCTTGTTTATTCACATGCTTGTTTTTTCACATGCGTGTTTATTCACATGCGTGTGTATTCGCATGCTTGTTTATTCACATGCTTGTTTATTCACATGCTTGTTTTTTCACATATGTTTTTTTTTCACATGCGTGTTTATTCACATGCGTGTTTATTCACATGCGTGTTTATTCACATGCTTGTTTATTCACATGCTTGTTTTTTCACATGCTTGTTTTTTCACATGCTTGTTTTTTCACATGCGTGTTTATTCACATGCGTGTTTGTATACCTTTGAGGTAAGTTATTCACATGTGTGTTTATTCACATGCTTTTTTATTTACATGTGTGACATGCGTGTTTGTATACCTTTGCAGCCACAGCCTCTATGTTTTCTGGTGTGATGACCTCATATGTGTTGCCTTGTTTCTCTCTGGAGGAGATGATGGCCTCCACACTCTGTCTTACCAGGAACTCTTCTTTGGTCACAACATCTGAAATACAATAGTTTTGTAACAATAAGGCACAAATGGAGAATTGCAACCTTGGACACAGGGAATAACTAGGCAAAATAATAGTACAGGTTGCAAATTAATAATACAGGTTGCAAATTAATAATACAGGTTGCAAAATAATAGTACAGGTTGCAAAATAATAGTACAGGTTGCAAAACAATAGTACAGGTTGCAAATTAATAGTACAGGTTGCAAAAAAATAGTAAAGGTTGCAAAATAATAGTACAGGTTGCAAATTAATAATACAGGTTGCAAAATAATAGTACAGGTTGCAAAATAATAGTACAGGTTGCAAATTAATAATACAGGTTGCAAAATAATAGTACAGGTTGCAAAATAATAGTACAGGTTGCAAAATAATAGTACAGGTTGCAAATTAATAATACAGGTTGCAAAATAATAGTACAGGTTGCAAATTAATAATACAGGTTGCAAAATAATAGTACAGGTTGCAAAATAATAGTACAGGTTGCAAATTAATAGTACAGGTTGCAAAATAATAGTACAGGTTGCAAAATAATAGTACAGGTTGCAAAATAATAGTACAGGTTGCAAAATAATAGTACAGGTTGCTGTATTCAGGCCTGTTCGTGTTTGCAATAATATATTGACACAAGGTTCTCATTCCTTTATCTTAACTGTGTATTTACTCTCTGAGTCTTTTTGTGTTATTGTCCATGTTTTATGTCTGCATATCTCTAGAATGCTTCTAAAATTGAGCATCTTCGTTTGTCTTTAACACAATTAGTTGCAGTTTCTTTTGCTTTTTGTCTGCTGCTACTTTGTGTTTTTCCGTTTGTTAGTTAACCGTTTACCTGCCCCTCTTCATATATGCTGTGATATTTCCAGGCATCTGTACATGCTTGCTTAATCTTTTTACAACACTGGTGTCCTGTTCAAGTGTCTCTAGCTGTTAAATTACTTTTAAAAAGGAATGGTATCCAGGGTGACCTCCACTAGTGAGAGCATAGGGTATTTTTTTTAAATGTTTTCTACTTATTGTTGTTGTAAAGTAAATTAACTCTCATTCACTCACCATCTCTCAAAATAGTTGCCAAAATATGACTTGTCTAATCTAACATTACAATACTTGGTTCTTCCTCTCGTGTCCACACACACATCCTCCACACACACACACACACACACACCCTCCCACACACACACCCTCCACACACACACACCCTCCACACACACACACCCTCCACACACACATCCTCCACACACACACATCCTCCACACACACACCCCCACACACACACCCTCCACACACACCCTCCACACACACACCCTCCCACACACACATCCTCACACACACACATCCTCCACACACACACACACACACCTCCACACACACACACCCTCCACACACACACCCTCCCACACACACACCCTCCACACACTCATCCTCCACACACACACACCCTCCACACACTCATCCTCCACACACACACACCCTCCCACACACACCCTCCACACACACACACCCTCCACACACACATCCTCCACACACACATCCTCCACACACACACACCCTCCACACACACACCCTCCACACACACATCCTCCACACACACATCCTCCACACACACACACCCTCCACACACACATCCTCCACACACACACACACCCTCCACACACACATCCTCCCCACACACACACATCCTCCCACACACACATCCTCACACACACACACACCCTCCACCACACACACCCCCCACACACACACATCCTCACACACACACACCCCTCCACACACACACACCCTCCACACACACACATCCTCCACACACACACATCCTCCACACACACACACACACCCCCTCCACACACACACACCCTCCACACACACATCCTCCACACACACACATCCTCCACACACACACATCTGACCTGGTTTGCAGATGTTGAAGTCCATGGCTCCACCCATGTTGAGTATTCTCTGTATGATGGTCCGAGCCAGGCTGGTTGGACTGAAGATAACTGGACGCTTCCTCTGGACCCGTTGTGGAGAAACCAGGCTGTACGGCACCAGGCTAACACTCCGACCAATATCACTGTCTGAATCAATCAACTCTGTACATACACACAAACACGGTTTATGGGGTTAGGGTTGGGGTTGGGGTTGGGGTTAGGGTTGGGGTTAGGTTTATGGTATAATGTGTAGCGTGCAAGGATCAGTGCACATTATTTATTGGGGAAGGTATTGCATGTCTAAATGTATAGAATGGAGGGTTTAGGGAAAATACAGGGATTAATGTGTATTGGGGAGGGTTTAGTGTGCATGCAATTGGAGGGTTTGGGGAATATACAGTGATTAGTGTGTACTAGGGAGGGTTTAGTGTGCATGCGGGTGGCGGGTTTGGTGAATATACAGTGATTAATGTATATAAAGGAGGGTTTAGTGTGTATAGGGAAGGGTTTAGTGTGCATGCAGATAAATTGTTTGTGGAATATACAGTGATTAGTGTGTATTAGGGAGGGTTTTGTGTGTATAGGGGAGGGTTTAGTGTGTATAGGGAAGGGTTTTGTGTGTATAGGGGAGGGTTTAGTGTGTATAGGGGGTTAGGGTTTAGTGTGTATAGGGAGGGTTTAGTGTGTATAGGGAGTTAGGGTTTTGTGTATTTAGGGGAGGGTTTAGTGTGTATAGGGGAGGGTTTAGTGTGTAGGGGGAGGGTGTTGTGTGTATAGGGAAGGGTTTAGTGTGTAAAGGGAAGGGTTTAGTGTGTATAGGGGAGGGTTTAGTGTGTATAGGGGAGGGTTTAGTGTGTTCAGGGGAGGGTTTAGTGTGTATAGGGGAGGGTTTAGTGTGTTTAGGGGAGGGTTTAGTGTGTTTAGGGGAGGGTTTAGTGTGTATAGGGGAGGGTTTAGTGTGTATAAGGGAAGGGTTTAGTGTGTATAGGGGAGGGTTTAGTGTGTATAGGGGAGGGTTTAGTGTGTATAGGGGAGGGTTTAGTGTGTATAGGGGTTAGGGTTTAGTGTGTATAGGGGTTAGGGTTTAGTGTGTATAGGGGTTAGGGTTTAGTGTGTATAGGGGTTAGGGTTTAGTGTGTATAGGGGTTAGGGTTTGGTGTGTATAGGGGAGGGTTTAGTGTGTATAGGGGAGGGTTTAGTGTGTATAGGGGAGGGTTTAGTGTGTATAGGGGAGGGTTTATTGTGTATAGGGGAGGGTTTAGTGTGTATAGGGGAGGGGTTAGTGTGTATAGGGAGGGTTTAGTGTGTATAGGGGTTAGGGTTTAGTGTGTATAGGGGGTTAGGGTTTAGTGTGTATAGGGGAGGGTTTAGTGTGTATAGGGGAGGGTTTAGTGTGTATAGGGGGTTAGGGTTTAGTGTGTATAGGGGGTTAGGGTTTAGTGTGTATAGGGGAGGGTTTAGTGTGTATAGGGGTTAGGGTTTAGTGTGTATAGGGGGTTAGGGTTTAGTGTGTATAGGGGAGGGTTTAGTGTGTATAGGGGGTTAGGGTTTAGTGTGTATAGGGGAGGGTTTAGTGTGTATAGGGGAGGGTTTAGTGTCTTACCATCTGGTCGTAGGGTCTCGAACCCTGGTCTAGGCACTGCTGGGTTTCCTGAACTTGTAATGCGAACACGTTCGCTGCTGTTCATACGTTTATACTTGTTATCCACCCTGCTGACAAACTACACACACACACACACACACACACACACACACACACACACACTTTAACTGGTGTGCACATGTGTGTTCTCACTCTAATAATCACGTTCAAAAGTATAATTTCAGTTACTCAAATGCTTTTAATATTTATTTCCACTTCTAGAACATTCATATGTAGAATATGGATGAGGGTCCAGGAGTCTCATTATATTTATGTAACACTTTAAGTCTTTTCTGAAATATCTTAATGTTTGTGTTATACCTGCAGTATCTGAGTGATGAAGACACTGGCTCTGGACATCCGAGGACTGGATTTAAGGTCTGGGGAAGAACTGGACTCTGGATCTGGTTGTAAAGAGCTCTAAACAAAAACATAAGAATGAAGCATACAGTGTTACCCAGTTGACACAGGTTAGGGTTATGTGTGGGTTAGGGTTATGTGGGGGTTAGGGTTATGTGTGGGTTAGGGTTATGTGTGGGTTAGGGTTATGTGGGGGTTAGGGTTATGTGTGGGTTAGGGGTTATGTGTGGGTTAGGGTTATGTGGGGGTTAGGGTTATGTGTGGGTTAGGGGTTATGTGTGGGTTAGGGTTATGTGTGGGTTAGGGTTATGTGGGGGTTAGGGTTATGTGTGGGTTAGGGGTTATGTGTGGGTTAGGGTTATGTGTGGGTTAGGGTTATGTGTGGGTTAGGTTAGGGTTATGTGTAGGTTAGGGTTATGTTAGGATAATGTGTGGGTTAGGGTTATGTGTGGGTTAGGGTTATGTGGGGGTTAGGGTTATGTGTGGGTTAGGGGTTATGTGTGGGTTAGGGTTATGTGTGGGTTAGGGTTATGTGTGGGTTAGGTTAGGGTTATGTGTAGGTTAGGGTTATGTTAGGATAATGTGTGGGTTAGGGTTATGTGTGGGTTAGGGTTATGTGTGGGTTAGGTTAGGGTTATGTGAGGGTTAGGGTTATGTGTGGGTTAGGGTTATGTGTGGGTTAGGGTTATGTGGGGGTTAGGGTTATGTGTGGGTTAGGGTTATGTGTGGGTTAGGTTAGGGTTATGTGTAGGTTAGGGTTATGTTAGGATAATGTGTGGGTTAGGGTTATGTGTGGGTTAGGGTTATGTGTGGGTTAGGTTAGGGTTATGTGAGGGTTAGGGTTATGTGTGGGTTAGGGTTATGTGTGGGTTAGGGTTATGTGGGGGTTAGGGTTATGTGTGGGTTAGGGGTTATGTGTGGGTTAGTGTTATGTGTGGGTTAGGGTTATGTGTGGGTTAGGTTAGGGTTATGTGTAGGTTAGGGTTATGTTAGGATAATGTGTGGGTTAGGGTTATGTGTGGGTTAGGGTTATGTGTGGGTTAGGTTAGGGTTATGTGTAGGTTAGGGTTATGTTAGGATAATGTGTGGGTTAGGGTTATGTGTGGGTTAAGGTTATGTGTGGGTTAGGTTAGGGTTATGTGAGGGTTAGGGTTATGTGTGGGTTAGGGTTATGTGAGGGTTAGGGTTATGTGTGGGTTAGGGTTATGTGTGGGTTAGGTTAGGGTTATGTGTGGGTTAGGGTTATGTGTGGGTTAGGGTTATGTGAGGGTTAGGGTTATGTGTGGGTTAGGTTAGGCTTATGTGTGGGTTAGGTTAGGGTTATGTGAGGGTTAGGGTTATGTGTGGGTTAGGGTTATGTGTGGGTTAGGGTTATGTGGGGGTTAGGGTTATGTGTGGGTTAGGGGTTATGTGTGGGTTAGGGTTATGTGTGGGTTAGGGTTATGTGTGGGTTAGGTTAGGGTTATGTGTAGGTTAGGGTTATGTAAGGATAATGTGTGGGTTAGGGTTATGTGTGGGTTAGGGTTATGTGTGGGTTAGGTTAGGGTTATGTGAGGGTTAGGGTTATGTGTGGGTTAGGGTTATGTGAGGGTTAGGGTTATGTGTGGGTTAGGGTTATGTGTGGGTTAGGGTTATGTGAGGGTTAGGGTTATGTGTGGGTTAGGGTTATGTGTGGGTTAGGTTAGGGTTATGTGAGGGTTAGGGTTATGTGTGGGTTAGGGTTATGTGAGGGTTAGGGTTATGTGAGGGTTAGGGTTATGTGTGGGTTAGGTTAGGGTTAGGGTTATGTGTGGGTTAGGGTTATGTGAGGGTTAGGGTTATGTGTGGGTTAGGGTTATGTGTGGGTTAGGGTTATGTGTGGGTTAGGGTTATGTGAGGGTTATGTTAGGGTTATGTGTGGGTTAGGGTTATGTGTGGGTTAGGGTTATGTGAGGGTTAGGGTTATGTGTGGGTTAGGGTTATGTGAGGGTTAGGTTAGGGTTATGTGAGGGTTAGGGTTATGTGTGGGTTAGGGTTATGTGTGGGTTAGGTTAGGGTTATGTGAGGGTTAGGGTTATGTGTGGGTTAGGGTTATGTGTGGGTTAGGGTTATGTGAGGGTTAGGGTTATGTGTGGGTTAGGTTAGGGTTATTTGTGGGTTAGGGTTATGTGTGGGTTAGGGTTATGTGTGGGTTAGGTTAGGGTTATGTGTGGGTTATGGTTATGTGTGGGTTAGGGTTATGTGAGGGTTATGTTAGGGTTATGTGTGGGTTAGGGTTATGTGTGGGTTAGGTTAGGGTTATGTGTGGGTTAGGGTTATGTGTGGGTTAGGGTTATGTGAGGGTTATGTTAGGGTTATGTGTGGGTTAGGGTTATGTGTGGGTTAGGGTTATGTGTGGGTTAGGGTTATGTGTGGGTTAGGGTTATGTGAGGGTTATGTTAGGGTTATGTGTGGGTTAGGGTTATGTGTGGGTTAGGGTTATGTGTGGGTTAGGTTAGGGTTATGTGTGGGTTAGGGTTATGTGAGGGTTAGGTTAGGGTTATGTGTGGGTTAGGGTTATGTGTGGGTTAGGGTTATGTGTGGGTTAGGGTTATGTGTGGGTTAGGGTTATGTGTGGGTTAGGGTTATGTGTGGGTTAGGGTTATGTGAGGGTTATGTTAGGGTTATGTGTGGGTTAGGGTTATGTGTGTACCGAAGAATAAAGCAGACAGTGGTACCCAGTTGAACAGGTTTTACCCTGTCCAGGGCCACAGTTTCACTGGACCCCCCTGTCTCATTTTTGATTTATGCTGCTATACTATTGTAATGGGGACATAGGGAACTAGGGTGTATAATCTATACTATTGTGATGGGGACATAGGGAACTAGGGTGTATAATCTATACTATTGTGATGGGGACATAGAGAACTAGGGTGTCTAATATATACTATTGTAATGGGGACATAGGGAACTAGGGTGTATAATCTATACTATTGTGATGGGGACATAGGGAACTAGGGTGTATAATCTATACTATTGTGATGGGGACATAGGGAACTAGGGTGTATAATCTATACTATTGTGATGGGGACATAGGGAATTAGGGTGTATAATCTATTCTATTGTGATGGGGACATAGGGAACTAGGGTGTATAATCTATACTATTGTGATGGGGACATAGGGAACTAGGGTGTATAATCTTTACTATTGTGATGGGGACATAGAGAACTAGGGTGTCTAATATATACTATTGTGATGGGGACATATGGAACTAGGGTGTATAATCTATACTATTGTGATGGGGACATAGGGAACTAGGGTGTATAATCTATACTATTATGATGGGGACATGGAGAACTAGGGTGTCTAATATATACTATTGTAATGGGGACATAGGGAACTAGGGTGTATAATCTATACTATTGTGATGGGGACATAGGGAACTAGGGTGTATAATCTATACTATTGTCATGGGGACATAGGGAACTAGGGTGTATAATCTATACTATTGTGATGGGGACATAGGGAATTAGGGTGTATAATCTATTCTATTGTGATGGGGACATAGGGAACTAGGGTGTATAATCTATACTATTGTGATGGGGACATAGGGAACTAGGGTCTCTAATATATACTATTGTGATGGGGACATAGGGAACTAGGGTGTATAATATATACTATTGTGATGGGGACATATGGAACTAGGGTGTATAATCTATACTATTGTGATGGGGACATAGGGAACTAGGGTGTATAATCTATACTATTGTGATGGGGACATATGGAACTAGGGTGTATAATCTATACTATTGTGATGGGGACATAGGGAACTACGGTGTCTAATCTATACTATTGTGATGGGGACATAGGGAACTAGGGTGTATAATCTATACTATTGTGATGGGGACATAGGGAACTAGGGTGTATAATCTATACTATTGTGATGGGGACATAGGGAACTAGGGTGTATAATCTATACTATTGTGATGGGGACATAGGGAACTAGGGTGTCTAATCTATACTATTGTGATGGGGACATAGAGAACTAGGGTGTCTAATATATACTATTGTGATGGGGACATAGGGAACTAGGGTGTATAATCTATACTATTGTGCTGGGGACATAGAAAACTAGGGTGTATAATCCATACTATTGTGATGGGGACATAGGGAACTAGGGTGTATAATCTATACTATTGTGATGGGGACATAGGGAACTAGGGTGTATAATCTATTCTATTGTGATGGGGACATAGGGAACTACGGTGTCTAATATATACTATTGTGATGGGGACATAGGGAACTAGGGTGTCTAATATATACTATTGTGATGGGGACATAGGGAACTAGGGTGTATAATCTATACTATTGTGATGGGGACATAGGGAACTACGGTGTATAATCTATACTATTGTGATGGGGACATAGGGAACTAGGGTGTATAATCTATACTATTGTGATGGGGACATAGGGAATTAGGGTCTCTAATCTATACTAATGTGATGGGGACATAGAAAACTAGGGTGTATAATCTATACTATTGTGATGGGGACATAGGGAACTACGGTGTATAATCTATACTATTGTGATGGGGACATAGGGAACTACGGTGTCTAATATATACTATTGTGATGGGGACATAGGGAACTACGGTGTCTAATATATACTATTGTGATGGGGACATAGGGAACTAGGGTGTATAATCTATACTATTGTGATGGGGACATAGGGAACTAGGGTGTATAATCTATACTATTGTGATGGGGACATAGGGAACTAGGGTGTATAATCTATACTATTGTGATGGGGACATATGGAACTAGGGTGTATAATCTATACTATTGTGATGGGGACATAGGGAACTACGGTGTCTAATCTATACTATTGTGATGGGGACATAGGGAACTAGGGTGTATAATCTATACTATTGTGATGGGGACATAGGGAACTAGGGTGTATAATCTATACTATTGTGATGGGGACATAGGGAACTAGGGTGTATAATCTATACTATTGTGATGGGGACATAGGGAACTAGGGTGTATAATCTATACTATTGTGATGGGGACATAGGGAATTAGGGTCTCTAATCTATACTATTGTGATGGGGACATAGAAAACTACGGTGTATAATCTATACTATTGTGATGGGGACATAGGGAACTACGGTGTATAATCTATACTATTGTGATGGGGACATAGAAAACTAGGGTGTATAATCTATACTATTGTGATGGGGACATAGGGAATTAGGGTCTCTAATATATACTATTGTGATGGGGACATATGGAACTAGGGTGTTTAATATATACTATTGTGATGGGGACATAGAGAACTAGGGTGTATAATCTATACTATTGTGATGGGGACATAGGGAACTAGGGTGTATAATCTATACTATTGTGATGGGGACATAGAAAACTAGGGTGTATAATCTATACTATTGTGATGGGGACATAGAGAACTAGGGTGTATAATCTATACTATTGTGATGGGGACATAGAAAACTAGGGTGTATAATCTATACTATTGTGATGGGGACATAGAGAACTAGGGTGTATAATCTATACTATTGTGATGGGGACATAGGGAATTAGGGTCTCTAATATATACTATTGTGATGGGGACATAGGGAACTAGGGTGTATAATCTATACTATTGTGATGGGGACATAGGGAACTAGGGTGTATAATCTATACTATTGTGATGGGGACATAGGAACTAGGGTGTATAATCTATACTATTGTGATGGGGACATATGGGGGGAACTAGGGTGTATAATCTATACTATTGTGATGGGGACATAGGGAACTAGGGTGTATAATCTATACTATTGTGATGGGGACATAGGGAACTAGGGTGTATAATCTATACTATTGTGATGGGGACATAGGGAACTAGGGTGATACTATTGTGATGGGGGGAACTAGGGTGTATAATCTATACTATTGTGATGGGGACATAGGGAACTAGGGTGTATAATCTATACTATTGTGATGGGGACATAGGGAACTAGGGTGTATAATATATACTATTGTGATGGGGACATAGAGAACTAGGGTGTTTAATATATACTATTGTGATGGGGACATAGGGAACTAGGGTGTATAATCTATACTATTGTGATGGGGACATAGGGAACTAGGGTGTATAATCTATACTATTGTGATGGGGACATAGGGAACTAGGGTGTATAATCTATACTATTGTGATGGGGACATAGGGAACTAGGGTGTCTAATCTATACTATTGTGATGGGGACATAGGGAACTAGGGTGTATAATCTATACTATTGTGATGGGGACATAGAGAACTAGGGTGTATAATCTATACTATTGTGATGGGGACATAGAGAACTAGGGTGTATAATATATACTATTGTGATGGGGACATAGAGAACTAGGGTGTTTAATATATACTATTGTGATGGGGACATAGGGAACTAGGGTGTATAATCTATACTATTGTGATGGGGACATAGGGAACTAGGGTGTCTAATATATACTATTGTGATGGGGACATAGGGAACCAGGGTGTCTCTGGTTTGGTGTTTTTCCGGGGTTGCAGGTACCCAAAGATTGCGCAGGGTGTCATTCTCCTCTTTTCCCCTTCGACACACCAGCTTCTGGATCTTTACCAGGAGAAGCTGCTGGGCCCTGTAGAAGAACCACACACATACATATTGTATTCTAGGGAACTGTACCAAAAACATTTGTTTTAACAGCAGTATTTGCAATATTTTTAAAAGAGAAAAATATATTTTGAATAATAAACTAAATAAAAAAGTAACTTTTATGACTAGAAGCGCTGGATGGGGTCAAAGGTAAAGGTCCGTTTAGGTCTGTAGTGTTAATTAGCAGTCTGTTTAGTAGTGTGTTGACTTTTGTAGTGGTTTTTAGTTGTCTGTTGTGGTCCGTAGTGTTATTTAGTAGTATGTTGTGGTCTGTAGTATTATTTAGTAGTCTGTTGTGGTCTGTAGTAGTATTTAGTAGTCTGTTGTGGTCTGTAGTAGTATTTAGTAGTCTGTTGTGGTCTGTAGTAGTATTTAGTAGCCTGTTGTGGTCTGTAGTAGTATTTAGTAGTCTGTTAAGGTCTGTAGTGGTATTTAGTAAGAAAGTGTGGGTCTCTAGTGGTAGTAAGCAGTCTGTTGATGTCTATGTTTAGGTCTATATAGTGTGTAGTGGTTCTTACCGAGCATAGGAAGGGATTGTGCCTCTTTCCTGTAGGTCATTTCCTGAGTAGGCATCGACCCGAGAACAGAGCCACTCACACCTTCCCTGGGGCATTGTGTCCACAACATGCACCACCTTAAGGACAACATGCACCAGCTTAAGGACAACATGCACCAGCTTAAGGACAACATGCACCAGCTTAAGGACAACATGCACCAGCTTAAGGACAACATGCACCAGCTTAAGGACAACATGCACCAGCTTAAGGACAACATGCACCAGCTTAAGGACAACATGCACCAGCTTAAGGACAACATGCACCAGCTTAAGGACAACATGCACCAGCTTAAGGACAACATGCACCAGCTTAAGGACAACATGCACCAGCTTAAGGACAACATGCACCAGCTTAAGGACAACATGCACCACCTTAAGGACAACATGCACCACCTTAAGGACAACATGCACCAGCTTAAGGACAACATGCACCAGCTTAAGGACAACATGCACCAGCTTAAGGACAACATGCACCAGCTTAAGGACAACATGCACCAGCTTAAGGACAACATGCACCAGCTTAAGGACAACATGCACCAGCTTAAGGACAACATGCACCAGCTTAAGGACAACATGCACCACCTTAAGGACATTAAGATGTCACCACCCAGATGTCACCCCCAGATGTCACCCCCAGATGTCACCCCCAGATGTCACCACCCAGATTTCACCCCCAGATGTCACCCCCAGATGTCACCCCCCAGATGTCACCACCCAGATGTCACCACCCAGATGTCACCACCCAGATGTCACCGCCCAGATGTCACCCCCCAGATGTCACCACCCAGATTTCACCCCCAGATGTCACCCCCAGATGTCACCCCCAGATGTCACCGCCCAGATGTCACCGCCCAGATGTCACCCCCAGATGTCACCCCCCAGATGTCACCCCCCAGATGTCACCACCTAGATGTCACCACCCAGATGTCACCAGCCAGATGTCACCACCCAGATGTCACCACCATGACTGATCAATAAGTTTGATAAAAGGCGTTTAAAAAGGGACTGAAATACTGTACCTCATCACATAGTACATTCAGAGAGCATGCATCTGTTTGGCCAGAGATGTTGAGGTTGATTCTGATGTAGAATGAGTCTCCTGATGTCACTGTGCCGTCCAGCAGATCCCTCTGTAATCTACGGTACTCTGACCACATACAAACATGCATAATAGATTGTATCAACAGTTAGAGGTCTAAGGTTTCGTTCAGGGGTTAGAGGTCACTAATAAGCTGACTGCGGTCCATGTGTGATTGTACAAACAGTTAGAAGTCTAAGGTTTTGTTCAGGGGTTAGAGGTCACTAATAGGCGGACTGCAGTCCGGGTGAGAAACCAGGCGGCACCTTTACCTGGACCAGGACCTAGAACCAGATCAGGACCTAGAACCAGACCAGGACCTAGAACCGGACCAGGACCTATTATTAGACCAGGACCAAGTACCGGACCAGGACCTAGAACCGGACCAGTACCTAAAACCCATATATTATTAATATATTTTGACAGAACATTTTAACCAGCACAACTAGCCTTTAGAAGTATAATTCAAGATGGCGCCGCTGTGTTTGGCTTGTGACTTTTTTTTTTTGCTACCGTCTCGTCGTTTATTGTTTATGATCGCACTACGCTGCTGGAATTGTGTTTTACAACTAATTGCCTCCTAAATGCCCAGTCCTTCAAACAACCACCGCCACTATTGGCATCAATTCCTCTTTTCCTGAGACGCCTGTCTGTTTGCTACCAGGCGGTAAGCGCGCAGAAGACGCGGTCGGAGAGGCAGGTTACATGTCAGGCTGAGGATTCACCTGGATTCTCCGTTGCCGAGGTGTGGAGATCGATCGGGGCTTGGCAGTGTTAGAGGATCGCGGGAGTGCTATCGGTGGCTTCGGCCGTTTGGCTGCGACACATGTGTTCCATTTCCGTGTGCCCACCGCGTAAATGCATCCACCCGGAGCTGCGTGCAAGGAAACCTCCGTCCTATTCCTCGTGTGACATCGCCGCCTGTCAACTTGACCACGTTCCGCGTGGCTCTTTGTAACACCAGATCCCTCAATAACAAAACATTTGTCCTCAATGTCATCTCCTCTTACAATCTGGATTTGTTTTTCCTCACCGAAACCTGGCTCCCCCCAGGTGACGTCAGTGCCTTTTCGGAACTCCTCACCTCTGGCTATTTTTACTTAAACACTCCACGGCAAACGGGTAGGGGCGGGGGGATAGCTACTATAGACAGACAGTCATTGAAGTGCCACCAGCTGCTCACTAGAGGGTATTCCAGCTTTGAGTTACAAGTATTTGTGCTCACACTGCCCTGTCCTATTTTATGTGCAGTAATCTATCGGCAGCTCAAATTAAATAAGGCATTCTTAGATGAATTCTCAGAGTTTCTGACAGAGTTTTTACCAAAGTTTGACAATAGTCAAATCTGTGGTGACTTTAACATTCATGTTTGCTGCCTCTCTGATAAACCTGCTAACGATTTTAAGGCACTTTTAGATTAATTGGATCTGTCCCAGTCCATATCCTGTCCCACTCATAGGTTAGGTCACACTCTTGACCTTATAATGTCTCGTGGGGTGACAGTGTCAACTTGTGAGGTCCTGGATTTTCTCTCTGACCACTCATACGGTTTGACATCTGTGCTGTTCCTCCTGCTCCCACGCCCACGCCCCCTCATCGTCGTCGCATCATTACCTCATCTACAGTTGATGACTGTTGCTGCTTTCTCTGTTTCTGATTTTGCCTCTACTGCTGGATTGGCATCGCCTCTATGTCCTGACCTTTTCCTCTCCTCCTTCCACACCATCTGCTCCCAGATTATGGACTCTGTTGCGCCCTACAAGGTAAAGACGAGCAAAGGTCCTACGGACCCCTGGCTCAATGATACAACCTGGGTCGTCAGGCGTCAGTGTAGACAGGCTGAACGAAAATGGAGGAAGGATAGGCTGCAGGTGTCACTGGAGATGTTTAGAGACCGTCTTGCCACCTATCAGAACGCAGTGAAGGAAGCTAAAGGGCAGTACCTTTCTAATCTCATCGTCCTGGAACCGTCCTGGAATCCTGTTCAGTAGGGGCGTGACGAGATCTCAAGAGATTAAAACGCGACAAGATTTCTCATCGAGGTTAAAAGTTGTCTCGTGAGTTGTGATGTCAGCGTGTATGGAACGCCAAGTGGCTGAAAACGTGACATACTTCAAACGTTGTCTAATAAGACGTTCAAAACGCCTGTTCTACAATGCACGTTGTCTAATAAGACGTTCAAAACGAGTGTAATGATGTATTTTCGCTTGATCTGTTCCAGTGTATCTACATGTTTTTTGCACTCGCTTACTTCTAGTGTAATGTCATTTGTACACTAGTCGTTTACGTCTTTAATTTTGGACGCTCGTAATTGGTCGGTCTTTCTCAGACGCTCGTAATTGTCATGTCTTTCTCAGACACTCGTCGGACTTTGGCACCATTCATTTTAATTTTTAAGGCTACAGCGCATGCGTATTTTAAGGAGCCGATAAAATCTTTTTCATGACATTTCAAAACATTTGTTTCTGTTTGCACTTGTAGTTTTGAGAGAACAATACTTTGGTTATGGATACACTTACTGTTTGCATTTAATGTGTTATTTCTGTTATTTATATATTTGTTTTATTTATACAGTTTTATATTTTTTTATGTTCGATTTGTGGAAAGGAGTTAGATTTCTCATGTGAAATACAGGGGAGAAGCCAGTCGGTAGTTTATAGCAAAATATTTTGCAGTGTTTGCATGTCCTTTACTGCATAGAATTCATTCAAATAATATTAATTACAAGTTGATTTCAAAATGCACCTAAATTGTTTTGCATTTTGTGATTTTCAGTTGAATAAAAGAGTATTTCCCATTCATATATCATCATTAAGGATTTCTTAAAAATGTTGTAAAAATCTCGTCTCGTCTCGTGGAGTAAGCGTCTTGTCACACCCTTACTGTTCAGCACTATTAATTCTGTTATAAATCCGGTGTCTGTTGCTTTGAATGATGTATCTGAAAATAAATGCAATGCATTCAAACAATACTTTTTGGAAAAGGTTTTGTCTGTCAGGCAAACCATCACACAAGCCCCTACTGTTGCCATGTCCACCCGAGCAGTCCAATGTGTGCTGGAGAACTTTGAGGCAGTTTCTCTTGCGGATCTCAAAAAAGCTGTCCATGAGTTGAAGCCTACCACCTGCACTCTAGACCTGTTCCTGCTAAGATTTTGAAGGAGGCTATTGACATCATAGGTCCCTTTCTTGTCTCCTTCATAAACACCTGCCTTAGCTTGGGCACTGTGCCCGCTGCTCTCAAACACGCCATTATCAGACCGCTGCTCAAGAAACCCAACCGTGATCCCTCCATACTATCCAACTTCTGCCCAATATCCCACTTGTCTCTTCAGTCTAAGTTGATGGAGAAGCTGTTTTTTTCTCAGCTTCAGTCTCATCTTCAACTGCACGTCATTGGTGATAAATTTCAGTCCGGTTTCAGGTCTAGACATAGCACCGAATCGGCACTACTGAGGGTCCATAATGACATTCTTGGAGCCCTGGATTGTAAAAGCTCTGTGGTTTTGGTGTTACTGGACTTGACCGCTGCTTTTGACACCGTGGATCATGCCACTCTCATCTCCCGTCTTCAACATGTTGTCGGTCTGCAGGGCGCGGTGCTCAACTGGTTCTCGTCATATCTCACAAACAGAACTTTTTCAGTAATGCTTAATGACTTTTCCTCCTCAGCTGCCCCTCTGTCTTCCGGTGTGCCTCAAGGATCCATTCTTGGTCCAATTCTGTTTTCACTGTATATGCTGCCACTTGGTCAACTCATCTTCAATCACAATGTTCATTTCCATTTCTATGCTGACGACGTTCAGATTTACCTTCCTGTGATTCTGAGCAATCGTTCTGCGCTGGATCCTCTCCATAACTGCCTTGAGGACATCAAACAGTGGCTTTCCCAGAATTTCCTTCATCTGAATGAAGGAAAGACTGAGTACATCCTGTTCAACCCGGACTCACCCAATAGGTCTCTCAGTTTTGGTCCTCTAACACCTCAGTTTGCACCCAATGTGCGTAACCTGGGTGTTATTTTTGACAAAAATATGCAGTATGACAAACAGATTAGTGCAGTTGTAAAGGCAGGCTTTTACCAGTTAAGGCTCCTGAGTAAGGTCAAACCATTTCTGTCCAGAGCTGACCTTGAAAAAGCCATTCATGCCTTCATCAGCTCAAGGATAGACTACTGCAATGCCCTTTACATTGGACTTAATAAATCACTCCTCAATAGGCTTCAACTGGTACAAAACTCGGCAGCACGTCTCCTTTGCAACATCTCTAAGCGCTCACATATCACCCCAGTCCTCCGCTCGCTCCACTGGCTCCCGGTGCGATTTAGGGTGGAGTATAAGGTCCTGGTGTTTGTGTTCAAGGCCATCAATGGTATGGCCCCGGCCTTCCTCGCTGAACTAATAACGGTCTACAAACCAGCCAGAACCCTGCGCTCCTCTGAACACACCTCTCTGGTGATTCCAAAGTCAAGATATAAAAAGTTTGGAGGTCGGTCATTTGCCGTCCAGGGCCCAAAGCTGTGGAACGCACTTCAACCACACCTACAAAGCATCACGTGTTAAGTGTTTTTAAATCGCAGTTGAAAACACATCTATTTAGACAAGCTTTTAACACGTAGCCTTTGACTCGACTGCTATTTTTATGTACACTTATGTTTTTATATACTGTTGTCTTTTTATGCTTTTTACTGGAAAGCGCCTTGTGCACCTTTTGGCTGTTGTAAGGCGCTCTACAAAAAAAAATTTGATTGATTGATTGTTTGGTAGACTTTGTGTGTGTGTTTGGTAGACTTTATATGTGTGTGTTTGGTAGACTTTGTGTGTGTGTTTGGTAGACTTTATATGTCTGTGTTTGGTAGACTTTGTGTGTGTGTGTTTGGTAGAATTTGTATGTGTGTGTTTGGTAGACATTGTGTGTATATTTTCGGTAGACGTTGTGTGTGTTTGGTAGACTTTATATGTCTGTGTTTGGTAGACTTTGTATGTGTGTGTTTGGTAGACTTTGTATGTGTGTGTTTGGTAGACTTTATATGTCTGTGTTTGGTAGACTTTGTGTGTGTGTTTGGTAGACTTTGTATGTGTGTGTTTGGTAGACTTAGTGTGTATATGTTCGGTAGACTTTGCGTGTGTGTCTGTTTACAGTGTAGAGTTACCATCAAAATTGGCTCTGTAATGCAGTTGTATTTGTCCTGTACAACGCTGCAGTGTCCAATGGGCTTCCTCTTGGGTGCAGGTCTCCAATGACACGCTCTGGTTTTCCCCACGAATACATCCCTCAAGCTGGACCAGCCAATGGGTGGAAAGGAAAGAAAAAAGCATATCAGAAGGCAGCTGTGGGCTTTAAACGTTGAACTTGTTGTTACCTAGTAATTACAGACATTAAACTGTGAGGTTATAGTATAGACCACCATGCTCTTAGATAGTAATTACAGACATTAAACTGTGAGGTTATAGTATAGACCACCATGCTGTTAGATAGTAATTACAGACATTAAACTGTGAGGTTATAGTATAGACCACCAAGCTGTTAGATAGGTATTACAGACATTACACTGTGAGGTTATAGTATAGACCACCATGCTCTTAGATAGTAATTACAGACATTAAACTGTGAGGTTATAGTATAGACCACCATGCTGTTAGATAGTAATTACAGACATTAAACTGTGAGGTTATAGTATAGACCACCAAGCTGTTAGATAGGTATTACAGACATTACACTGTGAGGTTATAGTATAGACCACCAGGCTGTTAGCTAGTAATTACAGGCATTAAACTGTGAGGTTATAGTATAGACGACCAGGCTGTTAGATAGTAATTACAGACATTAAACAGACCACCATGCTGTTAGATAGTAATTACAGACATTAAACATTAAACTGTTAGATAGGTATTACAGACATTACACTGTGAGGTTATAGTATAGACCACCAGGCTGTTAGCTAGTAATTACAGGCATTAAACTGTGAGGTTATAGTATAGACGACCAGGCTGTTAGATAGTAATTACAGACATTAAACTGTGAGGTTATAGTATAGACCACCAGGCTGTTAGATAGTAATTACAGACATTAAACTGTGAGGTTATAGTATAGACCACCAGGCTGTTAGATAGTAATTACAGGCATACTGTTTGTACTCCCCATTTGCCACTTGCACAAATGCATTTAGCTTGTACTCCCCTCTGCATATTTGGACTTTGGACTGTTACATTGTTAAACGGCACAATTGCACATTTACTCATCCATGTCAATTGCACATTTACTCATCCATGTCAATTGCACATTTACTCATCCATGTCAATTGCACATTTACTCATCCATGTCAATTGCACATCCATAAATTGTCCTTGTCAATAATGTCTCAGTAATGTCTCAGTAATGTCTCAGTAATGTCTCAGTAATGTCTCAGTAATGTCTCAGTAATGTCTCAGTAATGTCTCAGTAATGTCTCTTACCAATAGCAGCTGGTGACCCTCCCGTAGCCCTGAGTTCTCCGCACCGGACCCTATTAGGACAGATGACACAAAGATTCCACTGTCGTTCCCACCAACCAGTCTGACATCAGCCAGAAGATGGTCGCCTAGTAACGTAAGTTCCTGAACCGGGCGTAGAGAACAGCTGACCCTCGAAAAGGAGGAGAGAGAAGGACGGAAGGGCCTAGAATCAAACACACACACAATTAGAAGAGTTGAAAGGCCTAGAATCAAACACACATACAATTAGAAGAGTTGAAGGGCCTAGAATCAAACACACATACAATTAGAAGAGTTGAAGGGCCTAGAATCAAACACACATACAATTAGAAGAGTTGAAGGGCCTAGAATCAAACACACATACAATTAGAAGAGTTGAAGGGCCTAAAAACAAACACACATACAATTAGAAGAGTTGAAGGGCCTAGAATCAAACACACATACAATTAGAAGAGTTGAAGGGCCTAGAATCAAACACACATACAATTAGAAGAGTTGAAGGGCCTAGAATCAAACACACATACAATTAGAAGAGTTGTAGGGCCTAGAATCAAACACACATACAATTAGAAGAGTTGAAGGGCCTAGAATCAAACACACATACAATTAGAAGAGTTGAAGGGCCTAGAATCAAACACACATACAATTAGAAGAGTTGAAGGGCCTAAAAACAAACACACATACAATTAGAAGAGTTGAAGGGCCTAGAATCAAACACACATACAATTAGAAGAGTTGAAGGGCCTAGAATCAAACACACATACAATTAGAAGAGTTGAAGGGCCTAGAATCAAACACACATACAATTAGAAGAGTTGAAGGGCCTAGAATCAAACACACATACAATTAGAAGAGTTGAAGGGCCTAGAATCAAACACACATACAATTAGTAGAGTTGAAGGGCCTAGAATCAAACACACATACAATTAGAAGAGTTGAAGGGCCTAGAATCAAACACACATACAATTAGAAGAGTTGAAGGGCCTAGAATCAAAGACACATACAATTAGAAGAGTTGAAGGGCCTAAAAACAAACACACATACAATTAGAAGAGTTGAAGGGCCTAAAAACAAACACTTATACAATTAGAAGAGTTGAAGGGCCTAGAATTAAACACACATACAATTAGAAGAGTTGAAGGGCCTAAAAACAAACACTTATACAATTAGAAGAGTTGAAGGGACTAGAATTAAACACACATACAATTAGAAGAGTTGAAGGGCCTAGAATCAAACACACATACAATTAGAAGAGTTGAAGGGCCTAAAAACAAACACACATACAATTAGAAGAGTTGAAGGGCCTAGAATCAAACACACATACAATTAGAAGAGTTGAAGGGCCTAGAATCAAACACACATACAATTAGAAGAGTTGAAGGGCCTAGAATCAAACACACATACAATTAGAAGAGTTGAAGGGCCTAGAATCAAACACACATACAATTAGAAGAGTTGAAGGGCCTAAAAACAAACACACATACAATTAGAAGAGTTGAAGGGCCTAGAATCAAACACACATACAATTAGAAGAGTTGAAGGGCCTAGAATCAAACACACATACAATTAGAAGAGTTGAAGGGCCTAGAAACAAACACACATACAATTAGAAGAGTTGAAGGGCCTAGAATCAAACACACATACAATTAGAAGAGTTGAAGGGCCTAGAATCAAACACACATACAATTAGAAGAGTTGAAGGGCCTAGAATCAAACACACATACAATTAGAAGAGTTGAAGGGCCTAGAAACAAACACACATACAATTAGAAGAGTTGAAGGGCCTAGAATCAAACACACATACAATTAGAAGAGTTGAAGGGCCTAGAATCAAACACACATACAATTAGAAGAGTTGAAGGGCCTAGAATCAAACACACATACAATTAGAAGAGTTGAAGGGCCTAGAATCAAACACACATACAATTAGAAGAGTTGTCAATATGTAAGTGTTTATGAGGACGTATACCTCTCAAGTGACAGTTTTCTGAAGATGTTGTTGACTGTCTCCAGGTCATAGGAGTCGAGACATTCTGACTGGTAGGAAGAGGAAGAGGAATGGAGCGAAGGAGGGCCACAACTCACATCCTCATCTAGACAGAGGGAGAAGAAGAGCGACACCGAGAGAAAAAGGGTTAGGGGTTAAGGTTAGGGTTACTGAAAAATATATTGGTGTGGTGGATTTCAATCTAATAAGAAAAAGTATAGAAACATTTAGGTTTTGAGCACCTTTTCCAATTGAAAACACTCAGGTATCTGTGGTCATGGTGGACACTAATACTCAGGTATCTGTGACATGGTGGGCACTAATACTCAGGTATCTGTGGTAATGGTGGGCACTAATACTCAGGTATCTGTGGTCATGGTGGACACTAATACTCAGGTATCTGTGGTCATGGTGGGCACTAATACTCAGGTATCTGTGGTCATGGTGGGCACTAATACTCAGGTATCTGTGGTCATGGTGGGCACTAATACTCAGGTATCTGTGGTCATGGTGGGCACTAATACTCAGGTATCTGTGGTCATGGTGGGCACTAATACTCAGGTATCTGTGGTCATGGTGGGCACTAATACTCAGGTATCTGTGGTCATGGTGGGCACTAATACTCAGGTATCTGTGGTCATGGTGGGCACTAATACTCAGGTATCTGTGGTCATGGTGGGCACTAATACTCACGTGAATGTGGTCATGGTGGGCACTAATACTCAGGTATATGTGGTCATGGTGGGCACTAATACTCACGTGAATGTGGTCATGGTGGGCACTAATACTCAGGTATCTGTGGTCATGGTGGACACTAATACTCAGGTATCTGTGGTCATGGTGGGCACTAATACTCAGGTGTCTGTGGTCATGGTGGGCACTAATACTCAGGTATCTGTGGTCATGGTGGGCACTAATACTCAGGTATCTGTGGTCATGGTGGGCACTAATACTCAGGTATCTGTGGTCATGGTGGGCACTAATACTCAGGTATCTGTGGTCATGGTGGGCACTAATACTCAGGTATCTGTGGTCATGGTGGACACTAATACTCAGGTATATGTGGTCATGGTGGGCACTAATACTCACGTGAATGTGGTCATGGTGGGCACTAATACTCAGGTATCTGTGGTCATGGTGGGCACTAATACTCAGGTATCTGTGGTCATGGTGGGCACTAATACTCAGGTATCTGTGGTCATGGTGGGCACTAATACTCAGGTATCTGTGGTCATGGTGGGCACTAATACTCAGGTATCTGTGGTCATGGTGGGCACTAATACTCAGGTATATGTGGTCATGGTGGACACTAATACTCAGGTATATGTGGTCATGGTGGGCACTAATACTCACGTGAATGTGGTCATGGTGGACACTAATACTCAGGTATCTGTGGTCATGGTGGGCACTAATACTCAGGTATCTGTGGTCATGGTGGGCACTAATACTCAGGTATCTGTGGTCATGGTGGACACTAATACTCAGGTATCTGTGGTCATGGTGGACACTAATACTCAGGTATATGTGGTCATGGTGGGCACTAATACTCACGTGAATGTGGTCATGGTGGACACTAATACTCAGGTATCTGTGGTCATGGTGGGCACTAATACTCAGGTATCTGTGGTTATGGTGGGCACTAATACTCAGGTATCTGTGGTCATGGTGGACACTAATACTCAGGTATCTGTGGTCATGGTGGGCACTAATACTCAGGTATCTGTGGTCATGGTGGGCACTAATACTCAGGTATCTGTGGTCATGGTGGACACTAATACTCAGGTATATGTGGTCATGGTGGGCACTAATACTCACGTGAATGTGGTCATGGTGGGCACTAATACTCAGGTATCTGTGGTCATGGTGGGCACTAATACTCAGGTATCTGTGGTCATGGTGGGCACTAATACTCAGGTATCTGTGGTCATGGTGGACACTAATACTCAGGTATATGTGGTCATGGTGGGCACTAATACTCACGTGAATGTGGTCATGGTGGGCACTAATACTCACGTGAATGTGGTCATGGTGGACACTAATACTCAGGTATATGTGGTCATGGTGGGCACTAATACTCAGGTATCTGTGGTCATGGTGGGCACTAATACTCAGGTATCTGTGGTCATGGTGGACACTAATACTCAGGTATATGTGGTCATGGTGGGCACTAATACTCACGTGAATGTGGGTGGGCACTAATACTCACGTGAATGTGGTGTGGACACTAATACTCAGGTATATGTGGTCATGGTGGGCACTAATACTCAGGTATCTGTGGTCATGGTGGACACTAATACTCAGGTCTATGTGGTCATGGTGGACACTAATACTCAGGTATATGTGGTCATGGTGGGCACTAATACTCAGGTATCTGTGGTCATGGTGGGCACTAATACTCAGGTATCTGTGGTCATGGTGGGCACTAATACTCAGGTATATGTGGTCATGGTGGGCACTAATACTCACGTGAATGTGGTCATGGTGGGCACTAATACTCACGTGAATGTGGTCATGGTGGGCACTAATACTCAGGTATATGTGGTCATGGTGGGCACTAATACTCAGGTATCTCTATCAACATACTGTTGTTCATGTTTGTTTAATCACATATTACTCCCAGTCAGGATGGATATAGATAATAACCTGTGTCAGCTTCCCTTCCATAGTCCATGTTGTCTATGCTCTCACAATCAAAATCATAAATGCTGAAACAGAGAAACATCATAAATGCTGAAACAGAAAAAACATCACAAATGTTTAAACAGAGAAACATCATAAATGCTGAAACAGAAAAAACATCACAAATGTTTAAACAGAGAAACATCATAAATGCTGAAACAGAAAAAACATCACAAATGTTTAAACAGAGAAACATCATAAATGCTGAAACAGAAAAAACATCACAAATGTTTAAACAGAGAAACATCATAAATGCTGAAACAGAAAAAAACATCACAAATGTTTAAACAGAGAAACATCATAAATGCTGAAACAGAAAAAACATCACAAATGTTTAAACAGAGACACATCATAAATACTGAAACAGTGAAACATCATAAATGCAGAAATACAAAAAACTTAAGAATTGCTGAAACAGTGAAACATCATAAATGCTGAAACAGTGAAACATCATAGATGCTGAAACAGTGAAACATCATAGATGCTGAAACAGTGAAACATCATAGATGCTGAAACAGAGACACATCATAAATACTGAAACAGTGAAACATCATAAATGCTGAAACAGTGAAACATCATAAATGCTGAAACAGAGACACATCATAAATACTGAAACAGTGAAACATCATAAATGCTGAAACAGTGAAACATCATAAATGCTGAAACAGTGAAACATCATAAATGCTGAAACAGTGAAACATCATAAATGCTGAAACAGAAAAAACATCACAAATGTTTAAACAGAGAAACATCATAAATGCTGAAACAGAAAAAACATCACAAATGTTTAAACAGAGAAACATCATAAATGCTGAAACAGAAAAAACATCACAAATGTTTAAACAGAGAAACATCATAAATGCTGAAACAGAAAAAAACATCACAAATGTTTAAACAGAGAAACATCATAAATGCTGAAACAGAAAAAAACATCACAAATGTTTAAACAGAGACACATCATAAATACTGAAACAGTGAAACATCATAAATGCAGAAATACAAAAAACTTAAGAATTGCTGAAACAGTGAAACATCATAAATGCTGAAACAGTGAAACATCATAGATGCTGAAACAGTGAAACATCATAGATGCTGAAACAGTGAAACATCATAGATGCTGAAACAGAGACACATCATAAATACTGAAACAGTGAAACATCATAAATGCTGAAACAGTGAAACATCATAAATGCTGAAACAGAGACACATAATAAATACTGAAACAGTGAAACATCAGAAAAGCTGAAACAGTGAAACATCATAAATGCTGAAACAGAAAAAACATCACAAATGTTTAAACAGAGAAACATCATAAATGCTGAAACAGAAAAAACATCACAAATGTTTAAACAGAGAAACATCATAAATGCTGAAACAGAAAAAACATCACAAATGTTTAAACAGAGAAACATCATAAATGCTGAAACAGAAAAAACATCACAAATGTTTAAACAGAGACACATCATAAATACTGAAACAGTGAAACATCATAAATGCAGAAATACAAAAAACTTAAGAATTGCTGAAACATAAAGTGAAACATCATCAAATGCTGAAACAGTGAAACATCATAGATGCTGAAACAGTGAAACATCATAGATGCTGAAACAGTGAAACATCATAGATGCTGAAACAGAGACACATCATAAATACTGAAACAGTGAAACATCATAAATGCTGAAACAGTGAAACATCATAAATGCTGAAACAGAGACACATCATAAATACTGAAACAGTAAAACATCATAAATGCTGAAACAGTGAAACATCATAAATGCTGAAACAGTGAAACATCATAAATGCTGAAACAGTGAAACATCATAAATGCTGAAACAGAAAAAACATCACAAATGTTTAAACAGAGAAACATCATAAATGCTGAAACAGAAAAAACATCACAAATGTTTAAACAGAGAAACATCATAAATGCTGAAACAGAAAAAACATCACAAATGTTTAAACAGAGAAACATCATAAATGCTGAAACAGAAAAAAACATCACAAATGTTTAAACAGAGAAACATCATAAATGCTGAAACAGAAAAACATCATAAATGCAGAAATACAAAAAACTTAAGAATTGCTGAAACAGTGAAACATCATAAATGCTGAAACAGTGAAACATCATAGATGCTGAAACAGTGAAACATCATAGATGCTGAAACAGTGAAACATCATAGATGCTGAAACAGAGACACATCATAAATACTGAAACAGTGAAACATCATAAATGCTGAAACAGTGAAACATCATAAATGCTGAAACAGAGACACATCATAAATACTGAAACAGTGAAACATCATAAATGCTGAAACAGTGAAACATCATAAATGCTGAAACAGAAAAAACATCACAAATGTTTAAACAGAGAAACATCATAAATGCTGAAACAGAAAAAACATCACAAATGTTTAAACAGAGAAACATCATAAATGCTGAAACAGAAAAAACATCACAAATGTTTAAACAGAGAAACATCATAAATGCTGAAACAGAAAAAACATCACAAATGTTTAAACAGAGAAACATCATAAATGCTGAAACAGAAAAAACATCACAAATGTTTAAACAGAGAAACATCATAAATGCTGAAACAGAAAAAACATCACAAATGTTTAAACAGAGAAACATCATAAATGCTGAAACAGAAAAAACATCACAAATGTTTAAACAGAGAAACATCATAAATGCTGAAACAGAAAAAACATCACAAATGTTTAAACAGAGAAACATCATAAATGCTGAAACAGAAAAAAACATCACAAATGTTTAAACAGAGAAACATCATAAATGCTGAAACAGAAAAAACATCACAAATGTTTAAACAGAGACACATCATAAATACTGAAACAGTGAAACATCATAAATGCAGAAATACAAAAAACTTAAGAATTGCTGAAACAGTGAAACATCATAAATGCTGAAACAGTGAAACATCATAGATGCTGAAACAGTGAAACATCATAGATGCTGAAACAGTGAAACATCATAGATGCTGAAACAGAGACACATCATAAATACTGAAACAGTGAAACATCATAAATGCTGAAACAGTGAAACATCATAAATGTTTAAACAGAGACACATCATAAATACTGAAACAGTGAAACATCATAAATGCAGAAATACAAAAAACTTAAGAATTGCTGAAACAGTGAAACATCATAAATGCTGAAACAGTGAAACATCATAAATGCTGAAACAGTGAAACATCATAAATGCTGAAACAGAAAAAACATCACAAATGTTTAAACAGAGAAACATCATAAATGCTGAAACAGAAAAAACATCACAAATGTTTAAACAGAGAAACATCATAAATGCTGAAACAGAAAAAACATCACAAATGTTTAAACAGAGAAACATCATAAATTCTGAAACAGAAAAAAACATCACAAATGTTTAAACAGAGAAACATCATAAATGCTGAAACAGAAAAAAACATCACAAATGTTTAAACAGAGACACATCATAAATACTGAAACAGTGAAACATCATAAATGCAGAAATACAAAAACTTAAGAATTGCTGAAACAGTGAAACATCATAAATGCTGAAACAGTGAAACATCATAGATGCTGAAACAGTGAAACATCATAGATGCTGAAACAGTGAAACATCATAGATGCTGAAACAGAGACACATCATAAATACTGAAACAGTGAAACATCATAAATGCTGAAACAGTGAAACATCATAAATGCTGAAACAGAGACACATCATAAATACTGAAACAGTGAAACATCATAAATGCTGAAACAGTGAAACATCATAAATGCTGAAACAGAAAAAACATCACAAATGTTTAAACAGAGAAACATCATAAATGCTGAAACAGAAAAAACATCACAAATGTTTAAACAGAGAAACATCATAAATGCTGAAACAGAAAAAACATCACAAATGTTTAAACAGAGAAACATCATAAATGCTGAAACAGAAAAAACATCACAAATGTTTAAACAGAGAAACATCATAAATGCTGAAACAGAAAAAACATCACAAATGTTTAAACAGAGAAACATCATAAATGCTGAAACAGAAAAAACATCACAAATGTTTAAACAGAGAAACATCATAAATGCTGAAACAGAAAAAACATCACAAATGTTTAAACAGAGAAACATCATAAATGCTGAAACAGAAAAAACATCACAAATGTTTAAACAGAGAAACATCATAAATGCTGAAACAGAAAAAAACATCACAAATGTTTAAACAGAGAAACATCATAAATGCTGAAACAGAAAAAACATCACAAATGTTTAAACAGAGACACATCATAAATACTGAAACAGTGAAACATCATAAATGCAGAAATACAAAAACTTAAGAATTGCTGAAACAGTGAAACATCATAAATGCTGAAACAGTGAAACATCATAGATGCTGAAACAGTGAAACATCATAGATGCTGAAACAGTGAAACATCATAGATGCTGAAACAGAGACACATCATAAATACTGAAACAGTGAAACATCATAAATGCTGAAACAGTGAAACATCATAAATGCTGAAACAGAGACACATCATAAATACTGAAACAGTGAAACATCATAAATGCTGAAACAGTGAAACATCATAAATGCTGAAACAGTGAAACATCATAAATGCTGAAACAGTGAAACATCATAAATGCTGAAACAGAAAAAACATCACAAATGTTTAAACAGAGAAACATCATAAATGCTGAAACAGAAAAAACATCACAAATGTTTAAACAGAGAAACATCATAAATGCTGAAACAGAAAAAACATCACAAATGTTTAAACAGAGAAACATCATAAATGCTGAAACAGAAAAAAACATCACAAATGTTTAAACAGAGAAACATCATAAATGCTGAAACAGAAAAAAACATCACAAATGTTTAAACAGAGACACATCATAAATACTGAAACAGTGAAACATCATAAATGCAGAAATACAAAAAACTTAAGAATTGCTGAAACAGTGAAACATCATAAATGCTGAAACAGTGAAACATCATAGATGCTGAAACAGTGAAACATCATAGATGCTGAAACAGTGAAACATCATAGATGCTGAAACAGAGACACATCATAAATACTGAAACAGTGAAACATCATAAATGCTGAAACAGTGAAACATCATAAATGCTGAAACAGAGACACATCATAAATACTGAAACAGTGAAACATCATAAATGCTGAAACAGTGAAACATCATAAATGCTGAAACAGAAAAAACATCACAAATGTTTAAACAGAGAAACATCATAAATGCTGAAACAGAAAAAACATCACAAATGTTTAAACAGAGAAACATCATAAATGCTGAAACAGAAAAAACATCACAAATGTTTAAACAGAGAAACATCATAAATGCTGAAACAGAAAAAACATCACAAATGTTTAAACAGAGACACATCATAAATACTGAAACAGTGAAACATCATAAATGCAGAAATACAAAAAACTTAAGAATTGCTGAAACAGTGAAACATCATAAATGCTGAAACAGTGAAACATCATAGATGCTGAAACAGTGAAACATCATAGATGCTGAAACAGTGAAACATCATAGATGCTGAAACAGAGACACATCATAAATACTGAAACAGTGAAACATCATAAATGCTGAAACAGTGAAACATCATAAATGCTGAAACAGAGACACATCATAAATACTGAAACAGTAAAACATCATAAATGCTGAAACAGTGAAACATCATAAATGCTGAAACAGTGAAACATCATAAATGCTGAAACAGTGAAACATCATAAATGCTGAAACAGAAAAAACATCACAAATGTTTAAACAGAGAAACATCATAAATGCTGAAACAGAAAAAACATCACAAATGTTTAAACAGAGAAACATCATAAATGCTGAAACAGAAAAAACATCACAAATGTTTAAACAGAGAAACATCATAAATGCTGAAACAGAAAAAAACATCACAAATGTTTAAACAGAGAAACATCATAAATGCTGAAACAGAAAAAAACATCACAAATGTTTAAACAGAGACACATCATAAATACTGAAACAGTGAAACATCATAAATGCAGAAATACAAAAAACTTAAGAATTGCTGAAACAGTGAAACATCATAAATGCTGAAACAGTGAAACATCATAGATGCTGAAACAGTGAAACATCATAGATGCTGAAACAGTGAAACATCATAGATGCTGAAACAGAGACACATCATAAATACTGAAACAGTGAAACATCATAAATGCTGAAACAGTGAAACATCATAAATGCTGAAACAGAGACACATCATAAATACTGAAACAGTGAAACATCATAAATGCTGAAACAGTGAAACATCATAAATGCTGAAACAGAAAAAACATCACAAATGTTTAAACAGAGAAACATCATAAATGCTGAAACAGAAAAAACATCACAAATGTTTAAACAGAGAAACATCATAAATGCTGAAACAGAAAAAACATCAAAAATGTTTAAACAGAGAAACATCATAAATGCTGAAACAGAAAAAACATCACAAATGTTTAAACATAAATGCTGAAACAGAAAAAACATCACAAAGAGAAACATCATAAATGCTGAAACAGAAAAAAACATCACAAATGTTTAAACAGAGAAACATCATAAATGCTGAAACAGAAAAAACATCACAAATGTTTAAACAGAGACACATCATAAATACTGAAACAGTGAAACATCATAAATGCAGAAATACAAAAAACTTAAGAATTGCTGAAACAGTGAAACATCATAAATGCTGAAACAGTGAAACATCATAGATGCTGAAACAGTGAAACATCATAGATGCTGAAACAGTGAAACATCATAAATACTGAAACAGTGAAACATCATAAATGCTGAAACAGTGAAACATCATAAATGCTGAAACAGAGACACATCATAAATACTGAAACAGTGAAACATCATAAATGCTGAAACAGTGAAACATCATAAATGCTGAAACAGTGAAACATCATAAATGCTGAAACAGTGAAACATCATAAATGCTGAAACAGAGAAACCTCATAAATTCTGAAAAGTGAAACATCATAAATGCTGAAACAGTGAAACATCATAAATGCTGAAACAGTGAAACATCATAAATGCTGAAACAGTGAAACATCATAAATGCTGAAACAGTGAAACATCATAAATGCTGAAACAGTGAAACATCATAAATGCTGAAACAGTGAAGCATCATAAATGCTGAAACAGTAAAACAATAAATGTTGAAACAGTGAAACATCATAAATGCTGAAACAGTGAAACATCATAAATGCTGAAACAGTGAAACATCATAAATGCTGAAACAGAAAAAAGTCACAAATGCTGAAACAGAGACACATCATAAATGCTGAAATATTGAAACATCATAAATGCTGAAACAGAGACACATCATAAATGCTGAAACAGTGAAACATCATAAGTGCTGAAACAGTGAAACATCATAAATGCTGAAACCGAGACACATCATAAATGCTGAAACAGAGACACATCATAAATGCTGAAACAGAGACACATCATAAATGCTGAAACACAGACGCATTGTATTGTGGGAGGTTAGTCTGTAGTAGTGTAGGGTGCAGTATTTAGGGAGTAGTCTACATGAGTTTAGTGTTGGGAGGTTAGTCTGTAGTAGTGTATGGTGCAGTATTTAGGGAGTAGTCTACATGAGTTTAGTGTTGGGAGGTTAGTCTGTAGTAGTGTAGGGTGCAGTATTTAGGGAGTAGTCTACATGCGTTTAGTGTTGGGAGGTTAGTCTGTAGTAGTGTAGGGTGCAGTATTTAGGGAGTAGTCTACATGCGTTTAGTGTTGGGAGGTTAGTCTGTAGTAGTGTAGGGTGCAGTATTTAGGGAGTAGTCTACATGAGTTTAGTGTTGGGAGGTTAGTCTGTAGTAGTGTAGGGTGGAGTATTTAGTGAGTAGTCTACATGAGTTTAGTGTTGGGAGGTTAGTCTGTAGTAGTGTATGGTGCAGTATTTAGGGAGTAGTCTACATGAGTTTAGTGTTGGGAGGTTAGTCTGTAGTAGTGAGGGTGCAGTATTTAGGGAGTAGTCTACATGAGTTTAGTGTTGGGAGGTTAGTCTGTATTGTTACCTGCGGGGATGAAAGTCTGTCTCTCCCTCTTTGGTGCGTCGGACCAGTGATGCATTTCCTGGAGGCTCAGGTACCGTAGACATGATGCTGCAGTTACGGCTACGTGCCTGAGGGAGTACCACACAGGTTACAGGGTAACCACACAGGTTACAGGGTAACCACACAGGTTACAGGTTAAACACATAGGTTACAGGTTAAACACACAGGTTACAGGTTAACCACACAGGTTACAGGTTAACCACACAGGTTACAGGTTAACCACACAGGTTCCAGGTTAAACACACGGGTTCCAGGTTAACCACACAGGTTACAGGTTAAACACACGGGTTACAGGTTAACCACACGGATTACAGATTAACCACACAGGTTACACACAGGTTAGATAGTAGTTTCTGAATGCTCTGTATTTGTATGTGCGTGTGTGTGTTTGTGTGTGTGTACTTACAATGGTATTTTGGCCTGCCAGTTCTTTGTTAGGGGAGAGAGGGGGGTAGGTGGATAGAGAGGGGGTTGAGTGGGGGGAGGCTGGACTGGTGCAACTAAAGAGGCTCTCTGACATCCCCTCTGGAGACTCTCCTCCGCTTCCTAAAACACACAAAGACCCAAATGTGTATATATATATATATATATATTAAGTTTAAAGTTTGTGTTTTATATTCTTTGTTAGATGTGTCAGTGAATTATATGACTGAGGGTGTGGTCATTGCGTGTAATACGAGTGAGGGGAGTGGCCAATGTGAGTAATACGAATAAGGGGAGTGGCCAGTGTGAGTAATACGAGTAAGGGGAGTGGCCAATGTGAGTAATACGAGTAAGGGGAGTGGCCAGTGTGAGTATTACGGGTAAGGGGAGTGGCCAATGTGAGTAATATGAGTAAGGGGAGTGGCCAGTGTGAGTCATACGAGTAAAGGGAGTGGCCAGTGTGAGTATTACGAGTAAGGGGAGTGGCCAAGGTGAGTAATATGAGTAAGGGGAGTGGCCAGTGTGATTAATACGAGTAAGGGGAGTGGCCAATGTGAGTAATACGAGTAAGGGGAGTGGCCAATGTGAGTATTACGAGTAAGGGGAGTGGCCAATGTGAGTAATACGAGTAAGGGGAGTGGCCAGTGTGAGTAATACGAGTAAGGGGAGTGGCCATTGTGAGTATTACGAGTAAGGGGAGTGGCCAGTGTGAGTAATACGAGTAAGGGGAGTGGCCAGTGTGAGTAATACGAGTAAGGGGAGTGGCCAGTGTGAGTGATACGAGTAAGGGGAGTGACCAGTGTGAGTCATACGAGTAAAGGGAGTGGCCAGTGTGAGTATTACGAGTAAGGGGAGTGGCCAGTGTGAGTAATACGAGTAAGGGGAGTGGCCAGTGTGAGTAATACGAGTAAGGGGAGTGGCCAGTGTGAGTATTACGAGTAAGGGGAGTGGCCAGTGTGAGTAATACGAGTAAGGGGAGTGGCCAGTGTGCGTAATACGAGTAAGGGGAGTGGCCAGTGTGAGTAATACGAGTAAGGGGAGTGGCCAGTGTGAGTAATACGAGTAAGGGGAGTGACCAGTGTGAGTATTACGGGTAATGGGAGTGGCCAGTGTGAGTAATACGAGTAAGGGGAGTGGCCAATATGAGTAATACAAGTAAGGGGAGTGGCCAGTGTAAATGAGGAATATGACTAAAAGGAGTGGCCAGTGTGAGTGATATGAGTAAGGGTAGTGGCCAGTGTGAGTATTACGAGTAAGGGGAGTGGCCAATATGAGTAATACAAGTAAGGGGAGTGGCCAGTGTAAATGAGGAATATGACTAAGAGGAGTGGCCAGTGTGAGTGATATGAGTAATGGGAGTGGCCAGTGTGAGTAATACGAGTAAGGGGAGTGGCCAGTGTGAGTAATATGGGCAAGGTTTAAAGTAATAAAGTAAAGTAATAATATTAAGGTATAAGCAATAATATTAAGGTATAGGCAATAATATTAAGGTATAAGCAATAATATAAAAATTAAGTGGACACAGTAATAATAAATGGAATAATATAACCTGCAGGAGGAATAATATTAATGAAAATAATAAATATAAATAAGTAATACTATTAAGTGTTTAAATAATAATGCAGGGAGGATGTCCTCTGTGTTGTTTAGAGGGTTTTGGGGAGGAGTCTTATAAGTAATAATATTAGGAGGTTTAAGTAATAATAAAAATAGACGTTTAAACCTCAGGGAGGATGTCCTCTGTGTTGTAGTGGACACAGATAATAATAATAAATAGAATAATAAATTATACCTGCAGGGAGGATGTCCTCTGTGTTGTTTGTCAGGTCCAGGGTCTTATAATGGAAGGTTATGGAGTCTCTGTGTTGTTTGTCAGGTCCATGGAGATGAAATAATAAATGGAATAATATGTTATACCTGCAGGGAGGATGTCCTCTGTGTTGTTTGTCAGGTCCAGGGTATTGGGGGTGGAGTCTCATAATGAAAATAATAAATAGAATAATATGTTATACCTGCAGGGAGGATTTCCTCTGTGTTGTTTGGCAGGTCCAGGGGTTTGGGGGTGCAGTCTTATAATGATGATAATAATAATAAATAGAACAATATGTTATACCTGCAGGGAGGATGTCCTCTGTGTTGTTTGGCAGGTCCAGGGTTTTGGGGGAGGAGTCTTATAATGATAATAATAATAAATAGAATAATATGTTATACCTGCAGGGAGGATGTCCTCTGTGTTGTTTGTCAGGTCCAGGGTTTTGGGGTGGAGTCTTATAATGATAATAATAACAAATAGAATAATATGTTAAACCTGCAGGGAGGATGTCCTCTGTGTTGTTTGGCAGGTCCAGGGTTTTGGGGTGGAGTCTTATAATGATAATAATAATAAATAGAATAATAAATTATACCTGCAGGGAGGATGTCCTCTGTGTTGTTTGTCAGGTCCAGGGTTTGGGGGTGGAGTCTTATAATGATAATAATAATAAATAGAAGAATATGTTATACCTGCAGGGAGGATGTCCTCTGTGTTGTTTGTCAGGTCCAGGGTTTTGGGGGTGGAGTCATATAATGATAATAATAATAAATAGAATAATATGTTATACCTGCAGGGAGGATGTCCTCTGTGTTGTTTGTCAGGTCCAGGGTTTGGGGGTGGAGTCTTATAATGATAATAATAATAAATAGAATAATATGTTATACCTGCAGGGAGGATGTCCTCTGTGTTGTTCGTCAGGTCCAGGGTTTTCGGGGTGGAGACCGGAGATTTCACTCTAGGAATCTACACAACACACAGAGTTCATTGCTTGGGTGTGAGTATCTGGTGTGTGTGGGTGTGTCTGGTGTGTGTGTGTGTCTGGTGTGTATGGGTGTGTCTGGTGTGTGTGTGGGTGTGTCTGGTGTGTGTGGGTGTGTCTGGTGTGGTGGGTGTGTCTGGTGTGGTGGGTGTGTCTGGTGTGGTGGGTGTGTCTGGTGTGTGTGGGTGTGTCTGGTGTGTGGGTGTGTCTGGTGGGGTGGGTGTGTCTGGTGTGGTGGGTGGGTGTGGGTGTGTCTGGTGTGTGTGTGTCTGGTGTGTGTGTGGGTGTGTCTGGTGTGTGTGTGTCTGGTGTGTCTGGGTGTGTCTGGTGTGTGTGTGTCTGGTGTGTGTGGGTGTGTCTGATGTGTGTGGGTGTGTCTGGTGTGTGTGGGTGTGTCTAGTGTGAGTGGGTTAGTCTGGTGTGGGGGTGTCTGGTGTGTGTGGGTGTGTCTGGTGTGGGGGGGTGTGTCTGGTGTATGTGGGTGTGTCTTGTGTATGTGGGTGTGTCTGGTGTGTGTGGGTGTGTCTGGTGTGTGTGGGTGTGCTGACCACTCCTTTCAGGTTGGGTCGTCTCTTGAGACGAGGTTCTTGTAGAAAAAACTTTTCCTCTGGTGACTCGTCACTGGAACCATCTGATTGGCCAATTGATTTCGGCTCCTCCCCCATTACATGTGAGATGATGGTTGGAGGAAGGTCTCTGGGTAGGCTCTGAGAGCGAGAGGGTAAGAGGTAGAGGGTGATAGAGAGAAACTCAAATGTTTTCTAGTGATTATCTGAACCAGGTGTGCCAGTAATTATCTGAACCAGGTGTGCCAGTGATTATCTGAACCAGGTGTGCTGGTATTACCTGGTGTGCTGGTATTACCTAGTGTGCTGGTATTACCTAGTGTGCCGGTATTACCTTGTGTGCCGGTATTACCTGGTGTGCCGGTATTACCTGGTGTGCCGGTATTACCTGGTGTGCCGGTATTACCTGGTGTGCCGGTATTACCTGGTGTGCCGGTATTACCTGGTGTGCCGGTATTACCTGGTGTGCCGGTATTACCTGGTGTGCCGGTATTACCTGGTGTTCGGTATTACCTGGTGTGCGGTATTACCTGGTGTGCGGTATTACCTAGTGTGCCGGTATTACCTGGTGTGCCGGTATTACCTAGTGTTCTGGTATTACCTGGTGTGCCGGTATTACCTGGTGTGCCGGTATTACCTGGTGTGCTGGTATTACCTGGTGTGCTGGTATTACCTGATCCATTGCTGTATCTTTACACAACCTTCGGAGCCGAGATTCCAGAGTTACGATCTTTGCCTCTTTATGAACAATCTCTATATGCAACTCATCACTCTTCTCCTCCAACTCTCTAATCTACCATACCACCCCCCCCCCCACACACACACACACAGATGCACACACACACACATATACACACATATACACACACACAGACGCACACACACACACAGACACACACACACACACAGACGCACACACACACACACACACACACACACACAAACACACACATTAATGGTTTTCTCAAAACAAAACAGAAACATTTGACAAGCATCCATGTTATCTTAAACCTAGAAGGATCTAATCCAAAGCCAAATGCAAACAGAGAACAAATCTTGAATCTAACCATAATCAAATCCTAATACAAATATACTTCCACTTTTATTTAACCCCCCGTCTCAGCCCATCTTATATATAATTATATTATATATTATTGTGCTGGATGATTAGGGGACTAGGGTGTGTAACTTATTCTTCTGTTCACTTAGGAGGACATTAGCCTATTGACCACACTGTGGGACCGACCAGCATTTAGGACGTGTAGCTGACCTCTCCTAAGGCCCCCTGGTTGTGTAGCTGACCTCTCCTAAGGCCCCCTGGTTGTGTAACTGACCTCTCCTAAGGCCCCCCTGGTTGTGTAACTGACCTCTCCTAAGGCCCCCCTGGTTGTGTAACTGACCCCTCCTAAGGTCCTCCTGGTTGTGTAACTGACCTCTCCTAAGGCCCCCCTGGTTGTGTAACTGACCTCTCCTAAGGCCCCCCTGGTTGTGTAACTGACCCCTCCTAAGGTACTCCTGGTTGTGTAGCTGACCTCTCCTAAGGCCCCCCTGGTTGTGTAGCTGACCTCTCCTAAGGCCTCCTGGTTGTGTAACTGACCCCTCCTAAGGTCCTCCTGGTTGTGTAGCTGACCTAAGGCGCCCTGGTTGTGTAACTGACCCCTCCTAAGGCCCCCTGGTTGTGTAGCTGACCTCTCCTAAGGCCCCCCTGGTTGTGTAACTGACCCCTCCTAAGGCCCCCCTGGTTGTGTAGCTGACCTCTCCTAAGGCCCCCCTGGTTGTGTAACTGACTTCTCCTAAGGCCCCCCTGGTTGTGTAACTGACTTCTCCTAAGGCCCCCCTGGTTGTGTAACTGACTTCTCCTAAGGCCCCCCTGGTTGTGTAACTGACTTCTCCTAAGGCCCCCCTGGTTGTGTAACTGACTTCTCCTAAGGCCCCCTGGTTGTGTAGCTGACCTCTCCTAAGGCCCCCTGGTTGTGTAACTGACCCCTCCTAAGGTCCTCCTGGTTGTGTAACTGACCTCTCCTAAGGCCCCCCTGGTTGTGTAACTGACCCCTCCTAAGGCCCCCCTGGTTGTGTAACTGACCCCTCCTAAGGTACTCCTGGTTGTGTAGCTGACCTCTCCTAAGGCCTCCTGGTTGTGTAACTGACCCCTCCTAAGGTCCTCCTGGTTGTGTAGCTGACCTCTCCTAAGGCCCCCCTGGTTGTGTAACTGACTTCTCCTAAGGCCCCCTGGTTGTGTAGCTGACCTCTCCTAAGGCCCCCCTGGTTGTGTAACTGACTTCTCCTAAGGCCCCCTGGTTGTGTAGCTGACCTCTCCTAAGGCCCCCCTGGTTGTGTAACTGACTTCTCCTAAGGCCCCCCTGGTTGTGTAACTGACTTCTCCTAAGGCCCCCTGGTTGTGTAGCTGACCTCTCCTAAGGCCCCCCTGGTTGTGTAACTGACTTCTCCTAAGGCCCCCCTGGTTGTGTAGCTGACCTCTCCTAAGGCCCCCCTGGTTGTGTAACTGACTTCTCCTAAGGCCCACCATCCGTACAATCTGGGAGTTTTTCTGACCCTCTGTGTCTTAACCTAATGGGTTGCAAATGTTAATCTGATCATGATTCTAACCCAAATGTTAATCTGATCAAAATTCTAACCCAAATGTTAATCTGATCAAAATTCTAACCCAAATGTTAATCTGATCATAATTCTAACCCAAATGTTAATCTGATCATGATTCTAACCCAAATGTTAATCTGATCAAAATTCTAACCCAAATGTTAATCTGATCATGATTCTAACCCAAATGTTAATCTGATCAAAATTCTAACCCAAATGTTAATCTGATCATAATTCTAACCCAAATGTTAATCTGATCATGATTCTAACCCAAATGTTAAACTGATCATAATTCTAACCCAAATGTTAATCTGATCATGATTCTAACCCAAATGTTAATCTGATCATAATTCTAACCCAAATGTTAATCTGATCATAATTCTAACCCTAATGTTAATCCGATCATAATTCTAACCCAAATGTTAATCTGATCATAATTCTAACCAAAATGTTAATCTGATCATAATTCTAACCCAAATGTTAATCTGATCATAATTCTAACCCAAATGTTAATCTGATCATAATTCTAACCCAAATGTTAATCTGATCATAATTCTAACCCAAATGTTAATCAGATCATAATTCTTACCAAAATGTTAATCTGATCATAATTCTAACCCAAATGGTATTTCAAGCTAACCTTTATAGCCTGTGTCAAATCCCAAACCTGATGCTACCTCACCTGTTTCCTGTATTTGTCTTTATCAACCAGACCCTGTGAGAAATGGTGTTGTGCTTCATCTCTTGAGCGGAATGCCTATAAACGCACACACACAGTAATTATCACATGTTACCTGAATAACTCTAATGTAACTATGTTACCTGTTATTCTGACTAACTCTAATTATCTTGTGTTGTCTGTTAATCTGACTAACTCTAATTATCACATGTTAACTGTTAATCTGACTAACTCTAATGTAACTGTGCTACCTGTTAATCTGACTAACTCTAATTATAACATGTTAACTGCTAATCTGACAAACTCTAATGTAACTGTGCTACCTGTTAATCTGACTAACTCAAATTATAACATGTTAACTGTTAATCTGACGAACTCTAATTATAACATGTTAACTGCTAATCTGACAAACTCTAATGTAACTGTGTTACCTGTTATTCTGACTAACTCTAATTATAAAATGTTAACTGTTAATCTGATTAACTCTAATGTAACTGTGCTACCTGTTAATCTGACTAACTGTAATTATAACATGTTAACTGTTAATCTGACTAACTCTAATTATAACATGTTAACTGTTAATCTGACTAACTCTAATAATAAAATGTTAACTGTTAATCTGACTATCTCTAATGTAACAGTGCTACCGGTCAATCTGACTAACTTTAATTATAACATGTTATCTGTTAATCTGACTATCTCTAATGTAACAGTGCTACCGGTCAATCTGACTAACTTTAATTATAACATGTTATCTGTTAATCTGACTAACTCTAATGTAACTGTGCTACCTGTTAATCTGACTAACTCTAATTATAACATGTTAACTGTTAATCTGACTAACTCTAATTATAAAATGTTAACTGTTAATCTGATTAACTCTAATGTAACTGTGCTACCTGTTATTCTGATTAACTCTAATCATAACATGTTAACTGTTAATCTGACTAACTCTAATTATAAAATGTTAACTGTTAATCTGACTAACTCTAATGTAACTGTGCTACCTGTTAATCGGACTAACTCTAATCATAACATGTTAACTGTTAATCTGACTAACTCTAATTATAAAATGTTAACTGTTAATCTGATTAACTCTAATGTAACTGTGATACCTATTAATCTGACTAACTTTAATTATCACGTGTTACCTGGTCTCCTAATAATCTGATTAATTCTAGTTGTAACTGTGTTACCTGGTCTCCTAATAATCTGATTAATTCTAATTGTAACTGTGTTACCTGGTCTCCTAATAATCTAACTAATTCTAATTGTAACTGTGGTACCTGGTCTCCTAATAATCTGACTAATTCTAATTGTAACTGTGTTGCCTGGTCTCCTAATAATCTGACTAACTCTAATTGTAACTGTGTTAACTGGTCTCCTAATAATCTGATTAATTCTAATTGTAACTGTGTTACCTGGTCTCCTAATAATCTGACTAATTCTAATTGTAACTGTGTTAACTGGTCTCCTAATAATCTGACTAACTCTAATTGTAACTGTGTTAACTGGTCTCCTAATAATCTGACTAACTCTAATTGTAACTGTGTTAACTGGTCTCCTAATAATCTGACTAACTCTAATTGTAACTGTGTTAACTGGTGTTACCTGGTCTCTCTCCTTCTCCACCTCTTCTAGCTGGATGGTGATGGTGTTCATGCGATTTCTGTACATCTCACAGTCCTTCTGCAGAGTGGAGCTCTTTAACTCCAGATCCTCTTTCTCCTGCAAGTACTACACCACACACACCAAACACCACACACACCAAACACCACACACAACAAACACCACACACAACAAACACCACACACCAAACACCAACACAACAGCACACACACCAACACAAGCATGCACGCGCACACACACAAACGTCTCTGCTTAAATTATTTTGTATTTTGTATATGGAGGGAAAATTCACAAATTATATTCAATGTAATTTAGAGGTGTTACTTTGGTGTATGTGTCCGTGTGTGTACAAATGTTTGCGTGCGTGTGAGTGTGTAGTGTGAATGTGTATGTTCTGTGTGTGTGAGGTGTGGGTGTGTGTGTCTGATCTTGTCTTGTAACACTGTACTGTGTGCGTGTGTAACCTTGTCTCGTAACTCCTCTCTCTGTGTGTGTGTGTAACCTTGTCTCGTAAATCCTCTCCCTGTGTGTGTGTGTGTAACCTTGTCTCGTAAATCCTCTCCCTGTGTGTGTGTGTGTAACCTTGTCTCGTAACTCCTCTGCCTGTCTCATTTCTTCATGCAGGTTGTAGAGTCGGTTCACTAGATCTTGGCGGTCCTCAAGCGCCTCCTGCCTGTCATGTTCCAGAATGTCCACGATTGCCTTGTCAGATGCAGGCAGAGGCCCAGGCTACAGCAACACAAACACACACAGACACACACACACATGTATGGATAATTAGATTGTCCTATATGACACACACACACACACACATATACACGCACTCACACACACACACACACATATACACACACACACACACACGTATGGAGAATTAGAATGTCCTAAATGACACACACACACACATATACACACACTCACACACACACACACATATACACACACACACACGTATGGAGAATTAGAATGTCCTATATGACACACAGACACACATATAGAGAATTAGAATGTCCTATATGACACACACACTCCTAGAAATATAGATTAAGGATAATGCACCTCCTAGAGATATAGATTAAGGATAATGCACCTCCTAGAGATATAGATTAAAGATAATGCACCTCCTGGAGATATAGATTAAAGATAATGCACCTCCTAGAGATATAGATTAAGGATAATGCACCTCCTAGAAATATAGATTAAAGATAATGCACCTCCTAGAGATATAGATTAAAGATAATGCACCTCCTAGAGATATAGATTAAAGATAATGCACCTCCTAGAAATATAGATTAAAGATAATGCACCTCCTAGAGATATAGATTAAAGATAATGCACCTCATAGAAATATAGATTAAGGATAATGCACCTCCTAGAGATATAGATTAAAGATAATGCACCTCCTAGAAATATAGATTAAAGATAATGCACCTCCTAGAAATATAGATTAAAGATAATGCACCTCCTAGAGATATAGATTAAAGATAATGCACCTCCTAGAAATATAGATTAAAGATAATGCACCTCCTAGAGATATAGATTAAAGATAATGCACCTCCTAGAAATATAGATTAAAGATAATGCACCTCCTAGAGATATAGATTAAAGATAATGCACCTCCAAGAGATAAAGATTAAGGATAATGCACCTCCTAGATATATAGATTAAGGATAATGCACCTCCTAGAAATATAGATTAAGGATAATGCACCTCCTAGAAATATAGATTAAGGATAATGCACCTCCTAGAGATATAGATTTAAGATAATGCACCTCCTGGAGATATAGATTAAGGATAATGCAGCTCCTGGAGATATAGATTAAGGATAATGCACCTCCTAGAAATATAGATTAAGGATAATGCACCTCCTAGATATATAGATTAAGGATAATGCACCTCCTAGAAATATAGATTAAGGATAATGCACCTCCTAGAAATATAGATTAAGGATAATGCACCTCCTAGAGATATAGATTTAAGATAATGCACCTCCTAGAAATATAGATTAAGGATAATGCACCTCCTAGAAATATAGATTAAAGATAATGCACCTCCTAGAAATATAGATGAAGGATAATGCACCTCCTAGAGATATAGATTAAGGATAATGCACCTCCTAGAAATATAGATTAAGGATAATGCACCTCCTAGAGATATAGATTAAGGATAATGCACCTCCTAGAGATATAGATTTAAGATAATGCACCTCCTAGAAATATAGATTTAAGATAATGCACCTGTATAATAGATTGTAACTCCTGTAGTTTAATCTTCAGAACCTCATTCTCCCTCTCCAGTTCGTATATCTGTTCTTTTCTGGGACGGTTCTCAATGTCGTTCTTGAGTTTCAGACTTTGTCTTCTTTCCATCTTACATTCCTCCTCCAGCTTGTTGAGTCTGTGTTTTAGCTGATCAATCTGATGATAACATTATAAACAACAATATTATTCATAGAAATAATAAAACATTGAATTACAGAAAGAATAGTAATAATATAAGAATACTATGTTTAATTTGTAATAAATAGAATTATTGTATACAGAGAACAAATACTAGTCCATCTATTCAAAGATTCAGGGATTCTTTTTCTCATATTTATGATGGGTGAGGTGTGTGTGTGTGTGTGTGTGTGTGTGTGTGTGTGTGTGTGTGTGTGTGTGTGTGTGTGTGTGTGTGTGTGTGTGTGTGTGTGTGTGTGTGTGTGTGTGTGTGTGAGAGTGTGAGAGTGTGAGAGTGTGTGAGTGTGTGTGAGTGTGTGTGTGTGTGTGTGTGTGTGTGTGTGTGTGTGTGTGTGTGTGTGTGTGTGTGTGTGTGTGTGTGTGTGTGAGAGAGAGTGTGAGAGTGTGTGTGTGTGTGTGTGTGTGTGAGTGTGTGTATGTATGTGTGTGTGTGTGTGTGTGTGTGTGTGAGTGTGTGTGTGTGTGTGTATGTGTGTGTGTGTGTGTACCTCCAGCTGCAGGTCTCTGCTTCTCATTACAGCCATGTTCTTCTCCTCACTGAGGGTTGCGTACCTCATTGCTAGTTTATAATTCTCATCCTTCACTCTCAACAGCTCGTCATTATAGTTATTTCTGTCCTCTTTCATCTTGTTATATCCTGTAACCATACATTTAGAATATGTTATATAGATAGGACCCATACTATAATAATATGTTATATAGATAGGTCCCATACTATAATAATATGTTATATAGATAGGTCCCATACTATAATAATATGTTATATAGATAGGTCCCATACTATAATAATATGTTATATAGATAGGTCCCATACTATAATAATATGTTATATAGATAGGTCCCATACTATAATAATATGTTATATAGATAGGTCCCATACTATAATAATATGTTATATAGATAGGTCCCATACTATAATAATATGTTATATAGATAGGTCCCATACTATAATAATATGTTATATAGATAGGACCCATACTATAATAATATGTTATATAGATAGGACCCATACTATAATAATATGTTATATAGATAGGTCCCATACTATAATAATATGTTATATAGATAGGTCCCATACTATAATAATATGTTATATAGATAGGTCCCATACTATAATAATATGTTATATAGATAGGTCCCATACTATAATAATATGTTATATAGATAGGTCCCATACTATAATAATATGTTATATAGATAGGTCCCATACTATAATAATATGTTATATAGATAGGTCCCATACTATAATAATATGTTATATAGATAGGTCCCATACTATAATAATATGTTATATAGATAGGTCCCATACTATAATAATATGTTATATAGATAGGTCCCATACTATAATAATATGTTATATAGATAGGTCCCATACCATAATAATATGTTATATAGATATGACCCATACTATAATAATATGTTATATAGATAGGTCCCATACTATAATAATATGTTATATAGATAGGTCCCATACTATAATAATATGTTATATAGATAGGTCCCATACTATAATAATATGTTATATAGATAGGTCCCATACTATAATAATATGTTATATAGATAGGTCCCATACTATAATAATATGTTATATAGATAGGTCCCATACTATAATAATATGTTATATAGATAGGTCCCATACTATAATAATATGTTATATAGATAGGTCCCATACTATAATAATATGTTATATAGATAGGTCCCATACTATAATAATATGTTATATAGATAGGTCCCATACTATAATAATATGTTATATAGATAGGTCCCATACTATAATAATATGTTATATAGATAGGTCCCATACTATAATAATATGTTATATAGATAGGTCCCATACTATAATAATATGTTATATAGATAGGTCCCATACTATAATAATATGTTATATAGATAGGTCCCATACTATAATAATATGTTATATAGATAGGTCCCCTATAATACTATAATAATATGTTATATAGATAGGTCCCATACTATAATAATATGTTATATAGATAGGTCCCATACTATAATAATATGTTATATAGATAGGTCCCATACTATAATAATATGTTATATAGATAGGTCCCATACTATAATAATATGTTATATAGATAGGTCCCATACTATAATAATATGTTATATAGATAGGTCCCATACTATAATAATATGTTATATAGATAGGTCCCATACTATAATAATATGTTATATAGATAGGTCCCATACTATAATAATATGTTATATAGATAGGTCCCATACTATAATAATATGTTATATAGATAGGTCCCATACTATAATAATATGTTATATAGATAGGTCCCATACTATAATAATATGTTATATAGATAGGTCCCATACTATAATAATATGTTATATAGATAGGTCCCATACTATAATAATATGTTATATGATAACGAAGACTTAATCATCCATCATTGTTATCATGATAACGTCTCCGGATACGTATGTAACCTTAGTTCCCTGAGGGGAACGAGACGCTGCGTGAAAACGCTATGGGAACGCTCTGCGTGAGTGCGTCATGAAGCACATGTGTAATCAGTCCAATGGCGTGACGGAACGTCACAGACGGGTGACGTCGCGACCAGGAAGTCATAAAAACACCCCTAATTACCGGCACCTTCAGTTTCTGATGGGCTGAAGCAAGTGCCAAGGGCATATACATACGTAACCGGAGACGTTTCCTATCAGGGAACTTCGAGCTGCGTGAAAACGCTATGGGAACGCCACTACCCACTTCGCCATACGAGCAAGTGTCCGTCATGTGAAGTCAGAGCGCACATTCGGACGAAAGCACCTGCGCTCCTGGCGTGGAGCCAAAGTCAAGCTGGTAAAATCTCACGAACGTGTGCGGTGAGGACCAGCCTGCCGCAACACAGACGTCATGTAGAGACACTTTACCTGACAAAAGGGCTTTTGAAGCCGCCATACTCCTGGTCGAGTGGGCTCGAACAGCCAAGGGTGAAGGCTGACCAGCCTCGTAAGCAAGTGAGATGGCCTCAACCACCCACTTGCTCATCCTCTGCTTAGACACAGGACCCCTCTCTTGGGTGGTCCAAAGCACACGAACAACTGTTCGGACAGCCTCCACAGGGCAGTTCTGTGGACGTAGGTGTCTAAGGCCCTCACCGGGCAGAGGAGGTTATGCTTCCTCTGGTCCGACGTCAAAAAAGGAGGAGGGCAGAAGGCTTGCAGCACAATAGGCCCAACGATGTTAGTTGGGACCTTGGGGAAATACCCGGGTGAAGGTAGTAGAAACGCCTTGACCATCCCGAGTGAGAATTCCAAGCAAGAGGGCGCCACCGACAGAGCTTGCATATCACCAATCCTCTTCAGAGAAGAGATGGCAAGTAAGAAGATCGTCTTCAGGGTCACGAACTTGTCAGAGACCTCCTCAATGGGCTCGAACGGAGCACGGGAGAGGCCTTCTAATACAATGGCCAGGTCCCAGGATGGCACCCTCATGCCGGCTGCTGGCCTCAGCCTCCGGGTGCCACGAAGGAAGCGTGATACCAGTCGGTGTCTCCCCAGAGAAACTCCATTTAGAGGGACATGGCATGCGGACAAAGTCGCCACGTACACCTTCAGTGTGGACGGGGATAGACCTGTAGAGAAGCGTTGCTGCAGGAACTCCAGCACTGCAAACACTGGGCAGTTAACTGGGTCTACCTGCAATTCTCTGTACCAAGAGGTGAACAGTTTCCACCTGGCGGCATACGCCTTCCTTGTGGCTGGAGCTCTGGAGTGAAGGATGGTCTCAACGACCCCAGTCGAGAGACCTGAATCTAAGAGGCGGGCCCCCTCAGGGGCCAGGCCCATAGTTTCCGCAGCTCCGGGCGGGGGTGAAGGATGACCCCATGCGCCTGGGAAAGCAGGTCCCTCCTGATCGGAATCTCCAGAGGAGAACCGACGAGGAGAGATATTAGGTCCGCAAACCATACTCGGGCCGGCCAGTACGGTGCTACGAGCAGTAGACTGACCCGCTCCTGACGGACCCTCTCCAGAACTCCTGGGAGCGGGGCTGGATGAGTCAGCGAAAACCACAGAGGACAGTATGACGTCTCTCTGGACGCAAACAGGTCCACTTCGGCCCGACCACCACCTCGGGATGGAGTCTCCACTCCCCGGGCCTCGGCCCCTGCCTCACAAGGTGGCTGCCCCCTGATTTAGATACCCCGGGATAAAAATGGCCCTTAAAGAAAGGAGCTTCCCGTGGGACCACAGAAGGACCTGGCGGGCCAGATTGTAAAGTGGGCGTGAGCGCAGACCCCCCTGGTGGTTGATGTAAAAAACCACCGATGTGTTGTCCGACCGGACAAGGACATGATGACCCCTTAGGTCTGGGAGGAAGTGCTTCAGAGCCTGGTAAACTGCCAGCATCTCTAGCCAATTTATGTGCCATGATAGCTGATGGCCCCGCCAGAGCCCTTGAGCTGGGCGACCACTCATGATCGCCCCCCAGCCGGTGAGGGAGGCATCCGTCGTTAGTGTAACACGACGACACGGAGCTCCCAACACGGGACCCTGGGTTAGGAACCAAGGCTTCCTCCATATGACCAGCGTGCGGAGACAACGCCGCGTAACAGTGATCATGCGGAACTGGTTTCCCCTTCGGGGAGAACCCCTTGGTTCTGAGCCACCACTGTAACGGTCTCATGTACAGCAGGCCGCAAGGAATAACGTTGGAAATTGGAAAGGAAAGTGGTCACCTGTACCGGCGACAGCACACTCTTTCCGGCATTGAGCCTCAACCCCAGTTTGTTGATGTGAGCCAGAACGACATCTCGATGCCGAACCGCTAGATGCTCCGACGGAGCCAGAATCAACCAATCGTCGATGTAATTGAGGATGCGTATGCCCTGGAGGCGCAACGGCGCCAGGGCAGCGTCTATACATCTCGTGAATGTACGGGGAGAGTGTGCTAGGCCAAACGGAAGAACCCGATACTGGTACGCTTCGCCCCCAAAAGCGAACCTCAGGAACTTCCTGTGTTGTGGAAGGATGGAGATGTGGAAATAGGCGTCCTTCAGATCTATCGTGACAAACCAGTCCTCGGACCTGATCTGTGATACAATCTGTTTGAGAGTGAGCATTTTGAAGCTGACTCTCCCGACCGTCTGATTCAACAGACGTAGGTCTAAAATAGGACGCAACCCCCCATCCTTCTTGGGAACAACGAAGTACCGGCTGTACCAGCCCGACTCCCTGCTGAGAGGAAGAACTCGTTCTATAGCCCCTTTTAGCAGGAGAGTCTGTACCTCCTGCTCCAATACCAGAGCCTGCTCTGGGCCCACCACTGTGGGCAGGACCCCATTGAAACGAGGCGGATGCGTCCTGAATTGGATGGCATACCCGCTCTCGATTATCCGCAGGACCCACTGAGATATATTCAGCAGGGTCTTCCACTCTGCCAGAAAATCTACTAGGGGCACCAGCCTCTCGAGGCTGGCCTCTGGAATAACAGGTACTGCAGACACAATGCCCTGTAACAGCGCACTGGCAGGGAACAACTGGTTCGACAGTTCTGGGCCCCTCCTCGGAGGAGGCGAGCGCCCCTCGGGAAAACGCTCGCCTAGGCCACCCAGAGGGCACCAGGAGAAGCTCACTACTCCCCTGGTGGGGAACACCCCCAGCGGTTTGACCCCCCTGTCAGGGTCTCTTAGACAAAGCCTTCTTGGGTGTAGCGACAGGCCTCGGAACTGTCCTACCCCTCGAAGGCCCCGCCTGTGAGTGTCGCCCCCCGGCCCACTCATCGTGTGGGGGCGCCCGAGTAGCGACACTCACTCTCTGCTGCGCCCGTTGTGCCGTGCTCGGCGCCGGGCGGGGCTGCCACCGTCCGACAACCCCTGCGACGCGGCTACGACGGGGGAGAAATTTCTGAAAGGCAGCCGCCTGCCTTCTTTCCTCCTGAAACCTCTCGACGGCCGAGCCAATAGCAGGGCCAAAGAGGCCGTCGGGGGAAAGAGGCGCGTCCAGAAGGAAGGCTTTCTCTCTATCTCTCATATCAGAGAGGCTTAGCCAGAGATGCCTCTCCGTAGCCACCAAGGCTGCCATAGCACGGCCCACTGATTTGGCCGTCTCCTTAGTGGCTCGAAGTGACAAATCCGCCGCCTGACGAAGTTCTCGAACATCGTCAGGACTTACAGTCTCCCCCTGAGCCCCGTCGCTAAGCAGCTCTGCCTGATATGCCTGTAGAATAGACATAGTATGCAGGCAGGAAGCTGCCTAACCCGCCGCCGAATAAGCTTTGCCCACCAGCGCTGAAGTAGTCTTCAACGCCTTGGAGGGCAATGCCGGTGTCCTCAGAGACGATGCCGCGGGAGATAAATGGCTAGCCAGTATCTCCTCCGCGACCGGCATCGGTCCGTACCCATGAACATTAGCCTTGGCAACATTAGAGTACATACTAGTCCGCGGATTAAACACCCGGGACGACACCGGCTTTTTCCAGGACCTCGACACCTCAGCGTGGAGGTCCGGGAAGAAAGGCAAACACCGGCGAGGAGGTAAAGCACGGGAAGGCAAGAATCGTTCATTCAACTTACTGGTTGAAGCAGACTCCTGCCTGTCAGCCGGCCATTCGATCTTGAGCTTTCCCACAGCTCGGGTGAGTACCTCCAGCAGCTCCTCGTTCGCGGGTGACTGAACCAACAATTCAGCCTCCGCCTCGAGGTTTTCAACCTCCATTTCCTCAGAACTGGACGGCTGAGAAAAGGGTGTCTCATCCAGGGCGGAAGAAACCCGCGCGGGTGCTTCCGAACCCCGAGCTGAGGCACTGGCTCTAGTAGACGAGGACCGAGAAATTGCAGAAGCCGTCTCGGAACCGCATGCTAGATCCGCTTGCAAACCCCACGACCCCAGTCGGCGCCGTGCCTCGGCAGCGGCGGGACCTGAGCCGCGGGGAACGCGAACCGAGCCGCTTTCCTGAAAAAGCGCCAGGCGAGAGCGAAGTGTACGGATGGCGAGACGGTCGCAATGCTTACAGCTAGCGTCTTCCAAGGCTAACTGAGCATGCTCCTCTCCCAAACAAACTACGCACAGAACATGTGTGTCCCGGCCCATGAGAAAGCGGTTGCAGGGAGAAGCACACTGTCTGAAACGCCGCTCGGTTGCCATAATCGCGGTGAGCTCTTGTACATAAATGCAAAGAAAATTTCTGAATTAACAATGAAATAGCAGAAACCCGCGAGGACTGTCACAACATGCACTTGCTGAAGCAACAAAAAACTGAAGGTGCCGGTAATTAGGAGTGCTTTTATGACTTCCTGGTCGCGACGTCACCCGTCTGTGACGTTCCGTCACGCCATTGGACTGATTACACATGTGCTTCATGACGCACTCACGCAGAGCGTTCCCATAGCGTTTTCACGCAGCTCGAAGTTCCCTGATAGGGAACTAAGACTTAATCATCCATCATTGTTATCATGATAATTAAGACTTAATCATCCATCATTGTTATCATGATAATTAAGACTTAATCATCCATCATTGTTATCATGATAATTAAGACTTAATCATCCATCATTGTTATCATGATAATTAAGACTTAATCATCCATCATTGTTATCATGATAATTAAGACATAATCATCCATCATTGTTATCATGATAATTAAGACTTAAACATCCATCATTGTTATCATGATAATTAAGACTTAATCATCCATCATTGTTATCATGATAATTAAGACTTAATCATCCATCATTGTTATCATGATAATTAAGACTTAATCATCCATCATTGTTATCATGATAATTAAGACTTAATCATCCATCATTGTTATCATGATAATTAAGACATAATCATCCATCATTGTTATCATGATAATTAAGACTTAAACATCCATCATTGTTATCATGATAATTAAGACTTAATCATCCATCATTGTTATCATGATAATTAAGACTTAATCATCCATCATTGTTATCATGATAATTAAGACTTAATCATCCATCATTGTTATCATGATAATTAAGACTTAATCATCCATCATTGTTATCATGATAATTAAGAGGTCTCTGTTTACTTTGCTGGAAGGCTGACATCTCCTGATTGGACAGGCGTAGTTTCTTGTATTCGTCCTCCAGGGTGCGATGTTTGTCGATGATGTCCACTCTCTGGACGTCTTTAGCCTTAGCTATGTTCTGCAGCTTAATTACCTCATTCATCAGAAACTGGGTTAACCCTTCATGTCCTTCTTCCACTACACACATGTACACGTACAAACACACACAAACATGCAAAGATGTACACAAATACAAAGTGTCACAGTGTCAGTTGTTTGAAATATTAGTTTTATGTGTGTGTTGGTTTAATGTTTGCATGTGTGTGTCAGAGCTCCAGAAGCCAGTCTACTGCCACCTGCTGGCAGGCTTCGGCGTTCGTCTTCACCGGCTTTCTAGCTCCACCTATCCCACCCTGTCACATAACCCTAACCCGTTATTACCCACCCCCGGGGTTCATTTACCTGATTAATAGATAAATAATAGATATTGTGTGTGGGCGTGTCATAAGTTCCCAATGTGTGGGCGTGTCATAAGTTCCCAATGTGTGGGCGTGTCATAAGTTCCCTATGTGTGGGCGTGTCATGAGTTCCCTATGTGTGGGCGTGTCATGAGTTCCCTATGTGTGGGCGTGTCATAAGTTCCCTATGTGTGGGCGTGTCATAAGTTCCCTATGTGTGGGCGTGTCATGAGGTCCCTATGTGTGGGCGTGTCATGAGGTCCCTATGTGTGGGCGTGTCATGAGTTCCCTATGTGTGGGCGTGTCATGAGTTCCCTATGTGTGGGCGTGTCATGAGTTCCCTATGTGTGGGCGTGTCATGAGTTCCCTATGTGTGGGCGTGTCATAAATTCCCAATGTGTGGGCGTGTCATAAGTTCCCTATGTGTGGGCGTGTCATAAGTTCCCTATGTGTGGGCGTGTCATAAGTTCCCTATGTGTGGGCGTGTCATGAGTTCCCTATGTGTGGGCGTGTCATGAGTTCCCTATGTGTGGGCGTGTCATGAGTTCCCTATGTGTGGGTGTGTCATGAGTTCCCTATGTGTGGGCGTGTCATAAGTTCCCAATGTGTGGGCGTGTCATAAGTTCCCTATGTGTGGGCGTGTCATAAGTTCCCTATGTGTGGGCGTGTCATGAGTTCCCTATGTGTGGGCGTGTCATGAGTTCCCTATGTGTGGGCGTGTCATGAGTTCCCTATGTGTGGGTGTGTCATGAGTTCCCTATGTGTGGGCGTGTCATAAGTTCCCTATGTGTGGGCGTGTCATTAGTTTCCTATGTGTGGGCGTGTCATAAATTCCCAATGTGTGGGCGTGTCATGAGTTCCCTATGTGTGGGCGTGTCATGAGTTCCCTATGTGTGGGTGTGTCATGAGTTCCCTATGTGTGGGCGTGTCATAAGTTCCCTATGTGTGGGCGTGTCATAAGTTCCCTATGTGTGGGCGTGTCATGAGTTCCCTATGTGTGGGCGTGTCATAAGTTCCCTATGTGTGGGCGTGTCATGAGTTCCCTATGTGTGGGCGTGTCATAAGTTCCCTATGTGTGGGCGTGTCATAAGTTCCCTATGTGTGGGCGTGTCATGAGTTCCCTATGTGTGGGCGTGTCATAAGTTCCCTATGTGTGGGCGTGTCATGAGTTCCCTATGTGTGGGCGTGTCATAAGTTCCCTATGTGTGGGCGTGTCATAAGTTCCCTATGTGTGGGCGTGTCATGAGTTCCCTATGTGTGGGTGTGTCATAAGTTCCCTATGTGTGGGCGTGTCATAAGTTCCCTATGTGTGGGCGTGTCATGAGTTCCCTATGTGTGGGTGTGTCATGAGTTCCCTATGTGTGGGCGTGTCATAAGTTCCCTATGTGTGGGCGTGTCATAAGTTCCCTATGTGTGGGCGTGTCATGAGTTCCCTATGTGTGGGCGTGTCATAAGTTCCCTATGTGTGGGCGTGTCATGAGTTCCCTATGTGTGGGCGTGTCATAAGTTCCCTATGTGTGGGCGTGTCATAAGTTCCCTATGTGTGGGCGTGTCATGAGTTCCCTATGTGTGGGCGTGTCATGAGTTCCCTATGTGTGGGCGTGTCATGAGTTCCCTATGTGTGGGCGTGTCATAAGTTCCCAATGTGTGGGCGTGTCATAAGTTCCCTATGTGTGGGCGTGTCATAAGTTCCCTATGTGTGGGCGTGTCATGAGTTCCCTATGTGTGGGCGTGTCATGAGTTCCCTATGTGTGGGCGTGTCATGAGTTCCCTATGTGTGGGTGTGTCATGAGTTCCCTATGTGTGGGCGTGTCATAAGTTCCCTATGTGTGGGCGTGTCATTAGTTTCCTATGTGTGGGCGTGTCATAAATTCCCAATGTGTGGGCGTGTCATGAGTTCCCTATGTGTGGGCGTGTCATGAGTTCCCTATGTGTGGGCGTGTCATGAGTTCCCTATGTGTGGGTGTGTCATGAGTTCCCTATGTGTGGGCGTGTCATGAGTTCCCTATGTGTGGGCGTGTCATGAGTTCCCTATGTGTGGGCGTGTCATGAGTTCCCTATGTGTGGGCGTGTCATGAGTTCCCTATGTGTGGGTGTGTCATGAGTTCCCTATGTGTGGGCGTGTCATTAGTTCCCTATGTGTGGGCGTGTCATGAGTTCCCTATGTGTGGGCGTGTCATGAGTTCCCTATGTGTGGGCGTGTCATAAGTTCCCTATGTGTGGGCGTGTCATGAGTTCCCTATGTGTGGGCGTGTCATGAGTTCCCTATGTGTGGGCGTGTCATGAGTTTCCTATGTGTGGGCGTGTCATGAATTCCCTATGTGTGGGCGTGTCATGAGTTCCCTATGTGTGGGCGTGTCATGAGTTCCCTATGTGTGGGCGTGTCATGAGTTCCCTATGTGTGGGCGTGTCATGAGTTCCCTATGTGTGGGCGTGTCATGAGTTCCCTATGTGTGGGCGTGTCATGAATTCCCTATGTGTGGGCGTGTCTTTGTGTGGTTATATGTCACATGTTCTCATAGTGAGCAGTTGTTCATAATTCTTGACTTCCTTTAAGAGTAATATTACGCTACGTTGAATCTTTTGCTATTTTTGTCTGATGTACATTTATTACAGTTAACCGAGGCTTATTAAAGTACCTATCGGAAATTGAACCTGACTCCGTACTTCCTCACACACCTACACACCTCACACACCTACACACCTACACACCTCACACACCTACTCACACACACACCTACACACCTACAAACCTACAAACCTCACACGCCTCACCTGGATAGCGTAACAGGATGGAGCAGATCTCCTCCAATAGTTTGATATTTTGCATTGAAGTATGTGTGTGTGTGTGTGTGTCTCCTGGTGTGTGTGTGTGTGTGTGTCTCACCAACAATTGTGGAGAATCTTCTGGTGTGTTTTGTGTGTGTGTGTGTGTGTGTGTGTGTGTGTATCTCACGAACAATTGTGGAGAATCTTCTGGTGTGTTTGTGTGTGTGTGTGTGTCTCACCAACAATCGTGGAGAACCTCCTGGTGGGTTCATTGCCTGTGACCAGCTTATAGAGGTCTGGGTAGTAGAACTCCAGGCTCTCCAGAAACACCACGTAGCCTCGCTCTCCTTTGCCATGAAGGATGTCTAGCAAACGACCTACACACACATACACACACACACAAACACACACACAAAAACACACACAAACAAACACACAAACACATGCACGCACACACATACACACACACAACACACACATACACGCGCTCACACACACAAACACACACAAACACACATACACAAACACATGCACGCACGCACACACATACACACAATCACACATGCACACACACATGTACACACATACACGCGCAAACACAAAAACACACACACAAACAGATGGACATCCAGATGAGAAAGAAGATTTCATTTAAAATCGTGAGCCCAGTAATTTATAATTTCATTAATATGTGCTTTCAATAATTTCTCACAGTCACAAAGTATTCATGTTAGAATTTGAGTGTTCAATAAGTCCACATTAAAAACACTCTAACGAGAGTGGTTGACCTTAGATACAATAAAAGACTCCAATGAGAGTTGTTGACCTTAGATACAATAAAAGACTCCAACGAGAGTGGTTGACCTTAGATATGTCCATTACGGTGGACAACGTCACAGTCCCTGCTACCCAATGTGGGAAAAACCTTGGCGTGACCCTTGACAACTCCCTCTCATTTTCTGCACACATCAAGGCGGTGTCCCGGTCTTGCAGGTACTTGCTCTACAACATTCGGAAAGTAAGGCCGTATCTTACGCAGGAAGCCGCACAAGTGCTGATCCAGGCACTTCTCATCTCCCGTCTCGACTACTGCAACTCCCTTCTGGCTGGACTCCCAGTGTGCGCCATCAAACCCCTGCAACTCATTCAAAATGCAGCAGCCCGCCTGATCTTCAATCTATCAAAGTTCTCCCACGTCACTCAGCTGTTCCGCACACTACACTGGCTCCCGGTCGAAGCACGCATCCACTACAAAACCATGGTGCTAGCCTATGGGCTACATCCAGTCACTAATCAAGCCGTACACACCCACGCGAGCACTTCGTTCTGCCACCTCAGGCCTCTTGGTAGTGCCATCCCTACGGGAGGGCAACTCTCGATCTGCTCAGTCTAAATTGTTCTCCGTGCTTGCCCCGCAATGGTGAAACAACTCCACTCTGGAGATCAGATCATCAGACTCTCTACCAATCTTCAAAAAACGTCTAAAAACATTCCTCTTCAAACTGTACCTCCAGTAGCTCCATGAATGGAGCTCCACAACTCTCGACTGTTTGAAACTTCACTACCGAATCATTCTTCTATCTCTAGCACTTCCCCCTGCACCCACCCAGGAACAATGTACTTATTGCCTTTTTGATGTGTGTTTTAGCTATATGTGAAATGCCTGCACTTAATGTAAGTCGCTCTGGATAAGACTGTCTGCTAAATGCGCAAAATGGAAATGTAGATACAATAAAAGACTCCAACGAGAGTGGTTGACCTTAGATACAATAAAAGACTCCATCGAGAGTGGTTGACCTTAGATAAAATAAAAGACTCCATCGAGAGTGGTTGACCTTAGATACAATAAAAGACTCCATCGAGAGTGGTTGACCTTAGATACAATAAAAGACTCCATCGAGAGTGGTTGACCGTGGATACAATAAAAGACTCCAACGAGAGTGGTTGACCTTAGATACAATAAAAGACTCCAACGAGAGTGGTTGACCTTGGATACAATAAAAGACTCCAACGAGAGTGGTTGACCTTAGATACAATAAAAGACTCCAACGAGAGTGGTTGACCTTAGATACAATAAAAGACTCCAACGAGAGTGGTTGACCTTAGATACAATAAAAGACTCCATCGAGAGTGGTTGACCTTAGATACAATAAAAGACTCTAACCTGCACGGTTGACCTTAGATGCCAGCAGGGGTGAGTTCAGCACCTCGTCTTCATCCTGTTCATCCAGGACTTTACATTGGCGCAGGTAAGGAGTTAGTTTCCCAGGGGAGATATAGCGACTCAGCAGATTCCTGTTACTCTCCACTGAGTCCCATAGAGTCTCCACTCCATTCTCCATTACCTACATACACACACACACGCACGCACGCACGCACGCACACACACACACACACACACACACACACACACACACACACACAGACACACACACATACACATACACACACACACATCATATTGATCCGTTAGGGTTAGGGGGTTAGGGTTAGGGGGTTAGGGTTAGGGGGTTAGGGTTAGCTTTTGCCATTCGATAGATTGTTGACATTGCTGCAGGAAATGAGAAGTTATAATAAATAGGACTTTTATAAAAAGATAACATCACATCAAATGAACTTCTCTCTCTGGACAGTTTGCATACACACACACACACACACAACCCCCCCCAACACACACACACACACACACACAGTGTTTGTTTGCCCTTGAATGTGATGCTTTATAAATCAGTCTCTGTACAGCCACGCAAATCAGCCTTAACACACAGACATAACAGCTGTATGCAAAGCTCTGTGTGGTGTGTATGTCAGAGAAAGAAAAGAACAGTCGTCCCTCTGACACATTTTTTTTATTTAGAAATATACACAAGGTTCAAGGGTGTTTATTTGTCATTACAATAACGAACACACACACATACAGCCACACACACACACACACTGCTTGTAACACACACACACACATACACACACCTTGCTTGTAACCCCCCCCCCCACACACACACACACACACACATACACACACCTTGCTTGTAACCCACACAAACACACATACACACACACACACACATACACACACCTTGCTTTTAACCCACACACACACACACACCTTGCTTGTAACCCACACACACACACACACACACACACACATACACACCCTGCTTGTAACCCACACACACACACACACACCTTGCTTGTAACCCCCACACACACACACAAACACACACACCCTGCTTGTAACCCCCACACACACACACAAACACACACACACCCTGCTTGTAACCCACACACACACACACACACACACCTTGCTTGTAACCCACACAAACACACATACACACACACACACACACACATACACACACCTTGCTTTTAACCCACACACACACACACACCTTGCTTGTAACCCACCCACACACACACACACACACACACATACACACCCTGCTTGTAACCCACACACACCTTGCTTGTAACCCACCCCACACACACACACACACACACACACACACCCCCTTGTAACCCACACACACACACACACACATACACACCCTGCTTGTAACCCACACACACACACACACACCTTGCTTGTAACCCACCCACACACACACACACACACACACACACACACCCTGCTTGTAACCCACACACACACACACACACACACCCTGCTTGTAACCCACCCACACATTTCCCCTTGTCTTAAATAGCTGCGTGACTCAGAAAGATACTCCTCACTTCCTCCTTTTACTGCTTCATTTTAAGACTACCTCCCCCAACAAAACATATGGATCTGAGCATTTCTCTTGCTCTCACACTTTCTCTTTGTCTATCTTTCTCTCTCGGTCTTTGCCTTTGTCTCATCTCCCTCTGTCTCTTCTCAGTCGCTCTCTCTTTCCCTCACATCTTCTCTCTGTTTAAATCTTACCAGCAGCTTTAATTTCAACCCTGCACCAACAGTTACAAGCTTTAATTTCAACCCTGCACAACAGTTACAAGCTTTAATTTCAACCCTGCACTAACAGTTACAAGCTTTAATTTCAACCCTGCACTAACAGTTACAAGCTTTAATTTCAACTGTGCACCAACAAAGATACAGGCTTTATTTTTAACCCTACAATAACAAAGTTGCAGGCTTTAATTCTACCTACACCTACAGAGTAACATGCTTTATTTTCAACCCTGCATTAGTTACAGGCTTAGTACTATCCCTACACCAACAGATTTACAAGCTTTAGTTCAAACCCATCAGTAACTACGTTACAAGCTTTAGTTCCAACCCATCAATAACTACGTTACAAGCTTTAGAATAAACAAGTTACAGTCTTTAGTTCCAACCCTGGACTAATACAGTTACAAGCCTTAGCTCTAACCCTGGACTAATACAGTTCCATGTTTTTGTTCTAACCCTGCACAAACAGAGTAAGAAGCTTGGCGGCAAGGTGGCCTACTGGTTAGGGATTACGGCTTGGGTCTGGAACGTCCCTGGTTCTAATCAGTTACCTCAGGTAACTGATTAGGGCTGCCCCCTGTACCTCAGGTAACTGGTTAGGGCTGCCCCCTGTACCTCAGGTAACTGATTAGGGCTGCCCCCTGTACCTCAGGTAACTGATTAGGGCTGCCCCCTGTACCTCAGGTAACTGATTAGGGCTGCCCCCTGTACCTCAGGTAACTGATTAGGGCTGCCCCCTGTACCTCAGGTAACTGATTAGGGCTGCCCCCTGTACCTCAGGTAACTGATTAGGGCTGCCCCCTGTACCTCAGGTAACTGATTAGGGCTGCCCTCTGTACCTCAGGTAACTGATTAGGGCTGCCCTCTGTACCTCAGGTAACTGATTAGGGCTGCCCCCTGTACCTCAGGTAACTGATTAGGGCTGCCCCCTGTACCTCAGGTAACTGATTAGGGCCGCCCTCTGTACCTCAGGTAACTGATTAGGGCTGCCCCCTGTACCTCAGGTAACTGATTAGGGCTGCCCCCTGTACCTCAGGTAACTGATTAGGGCTGCCCCCTGTACCTCAGGTAACTGATTAGGGCTGCCCCCTGTACCTCAGGTAACTGATTAGGGCTGCCCCTGTACCTCAGGTAACTGATTAGGGCTGCCCCTGTACCTCAGGTAACTGATTAGGGCTGCCCCCCCCTGTACCTCAGGTAACTGATTAGGGCTGCCCCCCCCAGGTAACTGATTAGGGCTGCCCCCCTCAGGTAACTGATTAGGGCTGCCCCTGTACCTCAGGTAACTGATTAGGGCTGCCCCTGTACCCAGGTAACTGATTAGGGCTGCCCTCTGTACCTCAGGTAACTGATTAGGGCTGCCCCCTGTACCTCAGGTAACTGATTAGGGCTGCCCCCTGTACCACAGGTAACTGATTAGGGCTGCCCCTGTACCTCAGGTAACTGATTAGGGCTGCCCCCTGTACCACAGGTAACTGATTAGGGCTGCCCCTGTACCTCAGGTAACTGATTAGGGCTGCCCCCTGTACCTCAGGTAACTGATTAGGGCTGCCCCCTGTACCTCAGGTAACTGATTAGGGCTGCCCCCTGTACCTCAGGTAACTGATTAGGGCTGCCCCCTGTACCTCAGGTAACTGATTAGGGCTGCCCCCTGTACCTCAGGTAACTGATTAGGGCGCCCCCTGTACCTCAGGTAACTGATTAGGGCTGCCCCTGTACCTCAGGTAACTGATTAGGGCTGCCCCTGTACCTCAGGTAACTGATTAGGGCTGCCCCTGTACCTCAGGTAACTGATTAGGGCCCCCTGCAGGTAACTGATTAGGGCTGCCCCCTGTACCTCAGGTAACTGATTAGGGCTGCCCCCTGTACCTCAGGTAACTGATTAGGGCTGCCCCCTGTACCTCAGGTAACTGATTAGGGCTGCCCCTGTACCTCAGGTAACTGATTAGGGCTGCCCCCTGTACCTCAGGTAACTGATTAGGGCTGCCCCCTGTACCTCAGGTAACTGATTAGGGCTGCCCCCTGTACCTCAGGTAACTGATTAGGGCTGCCCCCTGTACCTCAGGTAACTGATTAGGGCTGCCCCCTGTACCTCAGGTAACTGATTAGGGCCGCCCTCTGTACCTCAGGTAACTGATTAGGGCTGCCCCCTGTACCACAGGTAACTGATTAGGGCTCCTATACACATTCTACTTCTCCAGCCTCAATTTTCTGAGTTTAGCAGAGAACCAGGGCTTATCATTGTTGAAATTCACCCTGGCGCGTGTTGTGATGCAGCAGTCCTCACAGAAGCTGATGTAAGATGTGACAGCATCTGTGAGCTCATCTAGGCTGTTAGTAGCAGTCCTGAACATATCCCAGTCTGTAATGTCAAGGCATGCCTGTAGATCCTCCACCGCATCACTGGTCCACTGTTTTGACGTCCTCACAGCAGGCTTTCAGAGTTTTAGTTTCTGCCTGTAAGCAGGAATCAAATGGACCATGGCATGGTCGGAGAGACCCAGTGCAGCCCGAGGGACCGCGTGGTAGGCTTTACTGACCGTGGTGTAACAGAGACCCAGTGCAGCCCGAGGGACAGCGTGGTAGGCTTTACTGACCGTGGTGTAACAGAGACCCAGTGCAGCCCGAGGGACAGCGTGGTAGGCTTTACTGACCGTGGTGTAACAGAAACCCAGTGCAGCCCGAGGGACAGCGTGGTAGGCTTTACTGACCATGGTGTAGCAGTGGTCCAGGGTATTCCCTTCACTAGTTGGGCATTTAATAAATTGTCTGTATCTGGGGAGTTCGTGACTGAGGTTCCCTTTGTTAAAGTCCCCAAGAACGATAACTAAAGAGTCCAGGTTGGCTCGTTCCACGTTCAGTATCTGGTCAGCTAGCAGGCGCTGGGCTTCTTTAACATGCGTGCCTGGTGTAATGTAAACACCAACCAAAACGAACAAGGTGAACTCACAGAGCGAGTAAAAAGGTTTACAGTTTATAAAAAAAGATTCCAGGTTTGGACCAGAACAGGCCACAACAGGCCACGACAATAGACCACAACAGTCCAGTAATACATACCACCACAGACCACTAATACAGACCACAACAGGCCACGACAATAGACCACAACAGTCCACTAATACAGACCACCACAGACCACTACTACAGACCACAACAGGCCACTACTACAGACCACAACAGGCCACGACAATAGACCACAACAGTCCACTAATACAGACCACCACAGACCACTACTACAGACCACAACAGGCCACGACAATAGACCACAACAGTCCACTAATACAGACCACCACAGACCACTACTACAGACCCCAACAGGCCACGACAATAGACCACAACAGTACAGTAATACAGACCACCAAAGACCACTACTACAGACCACAACAGGCCACTACTACAGACCACAACTGTCCACTAATACAGACCACCACAGACCACTACTACAGACCACAAGAGGCCACTACTACAGGCCACTACTACAAACCACAACAGGCCACTAATACAGACCACAACATGCCACTACTACAGACCACAACAGGCCACTAATACAGACCACAACAGGTCACCACTACAGACCACAACAGGCCACTACTACAGAGTTGTTTTCAGTTTTTCATAAACTAGGTCTAGCTCTTTTCAGATCCAGGTGGCGTTAAACTAGTAAACTAGGTCTAGTTGTTTTCAAAACCAGGTGGCGTTAAATAGGTCTAGTTGTTTTCAGAACCAGGTGGCGTTAAACTAGGTCTAGTTGTTTTCAGAACCAGGTGGCGTTAAACTAGGTCTAGTTGTTTTCAGAACCAGGTGGCGTTAAACTAGGTCTAGTTGTTTTCAGAACCAGGTGGCGTTAAACTAGGTCTAGTTGTTTTCAGAACCAGGTGGCGTTAAACTAGGTCTAGTTGTTTTCAGAACCAGATGGCGTTAAACTAGGTCTAGTTGTTTTCAGAACCAGATGGCGTTAAACTAGGTCTAGTTGTTTTCAGAACCAGATGGCGTTAAACTAGGTCTAGTTGTTTTCAGAACCAGGTGGCGTTAAACTAGGTCTAGTTGTTTTCAGAACCAGATGGCGTTAAACTAGGTCTAGTTGTTTTCAGAACCAGATGGCGTTAAACTAGGTCTAGTTGTTTTAACCCATAGAATGGTAATCTTTACACAAGTAGACCGCGTGGGTGAATGACACTTTACTATGAAACAGGAAACCAGTTCTAAATATGATCACAGTCTGAATGTGGCTAATGTCGTTGTGGAAAAGGCAAGAAAACGTGTCAAGTGTTTTTTGTCTTACCAAATACTAACATACTGGTAAGTTGAATAATTAGAACTCAATTGACAACATTGTGTTGTCTACATAAAAGTGAATCAAGGTGTGCAAGGTAGAAAGTGTATTATAAATATGCAAAGAATAAGATTGCCCTAATAACTGACCCCTGATAAAATGCCAGGTTTTGCTAGATTTTGCTAAATTGTACTAATTTCACGCATAAACCAGACAGAGGAATACAAGTACATCCCAAACATAATCACCATTATGGACCAGAAAATAAACCATACAAGTACATCGCAAACTATGATTTCTAGTTATACATACCACATCTTTGAATTTGACCTACAAATCAATCAATTACATGTAGTTTTTTAAATCAACAGTTGTGTTTTTACGGACACCCAGCCTGAAACACAAAAAGAGCAAGTACCAAAACATTTGAAGCACAGTGGCAAAGGAAAACTCCCTAAAAGGGTCGAAACTTAAGAAGAAACCTAAGGAGGAACCAGGCTCTGAGATGTGGTCAATCCTCTTCTGGCTGTGCGGGGTGAACTTTTTTAAGAGTACAATTGTAATCATTAATACATGCATGTTGTATGTTTGCACTGAAGTGTTTTACTTCAACCACAATGTAGACTAAACATCTGCTACAGAACAATAAAAACAAACTAGCCAAGCCTACTTCAGTAGAGCTCAAAGATAGTAGTGACTGTGGTGAACCAGACTGGGGGCTTGAAAAGCAGATACCTAGTAGCCAGTAGACCTGTTTAGTAATTTGTAATTAGACCTGTTTAGTAATCTGTCATTAGACCTGTTTAGTAATTTGTAATTAGACCTGTTTAGTAATCTGTCATTAGACCTGTTTAGTAATCTGTAAGTAGACCTGTTTAGTAATTTGTAATTAGACCTGTTTAGTAATCTGTAATTACACCTGTTTAGTAATTTGTAATTAGACCTGTTTAGTAATCTGTAATTAGACCTGTTTAGTAATCTATAAGTAGACCTGTTTAGTAATCTGTAATTAGACCTGTTTAGTATTCTGTAATTACACCTGTTTAGTAATCTGTAATTACACCTGTTTAGTAATTTGTAATTAGACCTGTTTAGTAATCTGTAATTACACCTGTTTAGTAATCTGTAATTACACCTGTTTAGTAATCTGTAATTAGACCTGTTTAGTAATCTGTAATTGCACCTGTTTAGTAATCTGTAATTACACCTGTTTAGTAATCTGTAATTAGACCTGTTTAGTAATCTGTAATTAGACCTGTTTAGTAATCTGTAATTACACCTGTTTAGTAATCTGTAATTAGACCTGTTTAGTAATCTGTAATTACACCTGTTTAGTAATCTGTAATTACACCTGTTTAGTAATCTGTAATTACACCTGTTTAGTAATCTGTAATTAGACCTGTTTAGTAATCTGTAATTACACCTGTTTAGTAATCTGTAATTAGACCTGTTTAGTCATTTGTAATTACACCTGTTTAGTAATTTGTAATTAGACCTGTTTAGTAATCTGTAATTAGACCTAATTAGTAATCTGTAATTACACCTGTTTAGTAATCTGTAATTACACCTGTTTAGTAATCTGTAATTACACCTGTTTAGTAATCTGTAATTACACCTGTAATTATCATCACTTTATAACACAAGAACATACAAGCATTTTCATTTATTTTCAATAGAGTGTTGGTGGCCAGGCAGTCAACATGGACCAGGCAGTCAACATGGACCAGGCAGTCAACATAGACCAGGCAGTCAACATAGACCAGGCAGTCAACACGTCAACATAGACCAGGCAGTCAACACGGACCAGGCAGTTAACATGTCAACACAGACTAGGCAGTCAACACGGACCAGGCAGTCAACATGGACCAGGCAGTCAACACAGACCACGCAGTTAACACAGACCAGGCAGTCAACACGGACCAGGCAGTTAACACGGACCAGGCAGTCAACACGGAACAGGCAGTCAACACGGACCAGGCAGTCAACACAGACCAGGCAGTCAACACGGACCAGGAAGTCAACACGGACCAGGCAGTTAACACGGACCAGGAAGTCAACACAGACCAGGCAGTCAACATGGACAAGGCAGTCAACACAGACCAGGCAGTCAACATGGACAAGGCAGTCAACACAGACCAGGCAGTCAACACAGACCAGGCAGTCAACACGGACCAGGCAGTCAACACGGACCAGGCAGTCAACACAGACCAGGCAGTCAACACGGATCAGGCATGAACCAAAACCTTCATAATGCTGAAATGAACAGCTCAACAGCAAAGTATATGAAAAAGACTCACTGCAGTACAATAGTTAGGGTTAGCTGCCGTGCTGAATGTTTCCCCATAGCTAACTAGCTAAACTTGATAGCAGCTATAGTCTGTGTGTTATTTGACTCGGTTTAAACAGCAACACCATGCTACTTAGCTATCTAAACAAAACAGTTTATGTGGATTTTTTTTGTTACTTAGGAGAACATTGTCTTATCCGCAATAAGCTAGCAATTTTGAGTAAAGTTTTCCAGTTAAAACTGCATTAGATCAAATGTTTTCTCTATGTAAACACAGTGTTTAAATGAAATGAGTGCTGGTTAGCATTAAACATGGTGTCTAAATGAAATGAGTGCTGGTTAGCATTAGACACCACCCCTCCTGTAAACATGGTGTCTAAATGAAATGAGTGCTGGTTAGCATTAGACACCACCCCTCCTGTAAACATGGAGTCTAAATGAAATGAGTGCTGGTTAGCATTAGACACCACCCCTCCTGTAAACATGGAGTCTAAATGAAATGAGTGCTGGTTAGCATTAGACACCACCCCTCCTGTAAACATGGAGTCTAAATGAAATGAGTGCTGGTTAGCATTAGACACCACCCCTCCTGTAAACATGGTGTCTAAATGAAATGAGTGCTGGTTAGCATTAGACACCACCCCTCCTGTAAACATGGAGTCTAAATGAAATGAGTGCTGGTTAGCATTAGACACCACCCCTCCTGTAAACATGGTGTCTAAATGAAATGAGTGCTGGTTAGCATTAGACACCACCCCTCCTGTAAACATGGTGTCTAAATGAAATGAGTGCTGGTTAGCATTAGACACCACCCCTCCTGTAAACATGGAGTCTAAATGAAATGAGTGCTGGTTAGCATTAGACACCACCCCTCCTGTAAACATGGAGTCTAAATGAAATGAGTGCTGGTTAGCATTAGACACCACCCCTCCTGTAAACATGGTGTCTAAATGAAA
>CM055752.1:145117-195031 GCA_029465975.1 Dallia pectoralis
AGAGTATATATAATATAAGACCCAGAGCAGGGTGTCCAATGTATTACGATAAACCTGAGAGTATATAATATCTCTAATATAAGACCCAGAGCAGGGTGTCCAATGTGTTTGATTAACCTGAGAGTATATATAATATAAGACCCAGAGCAGGGTGTCCAATGTGTTTGATTAACCTGAGAGTATATATAATATAAATATAATATAAGACCCAGAGCAGGGTGTCCAATGTATTACGATAAACCTGAGAGTATATAATATCTCTACATTACATTTACATTTTGCGCATTTAGCAGACAGTCTTATCCAGAGCGACTTACATTAAGTGCAGGCATTTCACATATAGCTAAAACACACATCAAAAAGGCAATAAGTACATTGTTCCTGGGTGGGTGCGGGGGGAAGTGCTAGAGATAGAAGAATGATTCGGTAGTGAAGTTTCAAACAGTCGAGAGTTGTGGAGCTCCATTCATGGAGCTACTGGAGGTACAGTTTGAAGAGGAATGTTTTTAGACGTTTTTTGAAGATTGGTAGAGAGTCTGATGATCTGATCTCCAGAGTGGAGTTGTTCCACCATTGCGGGGCAAGCACGGAGAACAATTTAGACTGAGCAGATCGAGAGTTGCCCTCCCGTAGGGATGGCACTACCAAGAGGCCTGAGGTGGCAGAACGAAGTGCTCGCGTGGGTGTGTACGGCTTGATTAGTGACTGGATGTAGCCCATAGGCTAGCACCATGGTTTTGTAGTGGATGCGTGCTTCGACCGGGAGTGTAGTGTGCGGAACAGCTGAGTGACGTGGGAGAACTTTGGTAGATTGAAGATCAGGCGGGCTGCTGCATTTTGAATGAGTTGCAGGGGTTTGATGGCGCACACTGGGAGACCAGCCAGAAGGGAGTTGCAGTAGTCGAGACGGGAGATGATAAGTGCCTGGATCAGCACTTGTGCGGCTTCCTGCGTAAGATACGGCCTTACTTTCCGAATGTTGTAGAGCAAGTACCTGCAAGACCGGGACACCGCCTTGATGTGTGCAGAAAATGAGAGGGAGTTGTCAAGGGTCACGCCAAGGTTTTTCCCACATTGGGTAGCGGGGACTGTGACGTTGTCCACCGTAATGGACAGATCCTGGAGCGGGCAGGCTCTTCCTTTGAAGAAGAGCAGTTCAGTTTTACCTAGGTTGAGTTTCAGATGGTGTGCAGACATCCAGGCCGAGATGTCAGTCAGACATGCAGAGATACGGGATGCCACCTGGGTTTCAGACTGTGGGAATGAGAAAAATAGTTGGGTATCATCAGCATAGCAGTGATAGGAGAGGCCATGTGAGGATATGACAGAGCCAAGAGACCGGGTGTATAAGGACAAAAGGAGAGGGCCTAGGACCGATCCTTGGGGGACCCCAGTGACCAGAGCAGGGTGTCCAATGTGTTTGATTAACCTGAGAGTATATATAATATAAATATAATATAAGACCCAGAGCAGGGTGTCCAATGTGTTCGATAAACCTGAGAGTATATATAATATAAATATAATATAAGACCCAGAGCAGGGTGTCCAATGTGTTTGATTAACCTGAGAGTATATATCTGCTGTCCTATATATATATATATATATATATATATATATATATATATATATATATATATAGTAATGGGTATGGCATAAGTACTTTCTCCCAGAGAATAACATTTGAGGTTTTTTGTGCCTGGCTATCTGTGCTACATATGTACATGTGTCAGAGATGGAGAGATTGATCTTGGAGTTATGTATTAACAATTATGTTCTTGATATCTTCAGGGATATTGGGGAGGTGGAGCTCCAGAAGTTCTACAGCAAAACCACAAAGCAGCTGACTGCTAGAGAACATAGCCATGATGTCATAGACTCACTCCAGAGACTACACCTAATTATGGCCTCTACCAAGTACACCAGGAGGTAAGCTAAACCCTAGCAGCGGGAGCTACGCTAAACCCTAGCAGCGGGAACATCGCTAAACCCTAGCAGCGGGAACATCGCTAAACCCTAGCAGCGGGAACATCGCTAAACCCTAGCAGCGGGAACTACGCTAAACCCTAGCAGCGGGAACTACGCTAAACCCTAGCAGCGGGAACTACGCTAAACCCTAGCAGCGGGAACTAAGCTAAACCCTAGCAGCGGGAGCTACGCTAAACCCTAGCAGCGGGAACTAAGCTAAACCCTAGCAGCGGGAGCTACGCTAAACAGTACAGTGTGTCTTGGATAAATGCTAACGTTGTTTCCCTCAGGTTGCCAGTGGAGCTGCATCGTCGACTACTGTCACTGTGTGTGTCTTCCACTGTGGACCAGGTGACTGTGTTGACCTCAGCTGTGCTCAGAGAAACACTGCCCTCGTCTGGCCCGGGGCAGAACTGCCCTTTACAGGACTTCAGCCCTTTAAACAGCCACACTGCTGCACTTGTGCTGTCACAGGTAGACCCAAATTAACACACACACACACACACTAACCAAATAAACTGAAATGCTCTCTCTCTTTCAGGCAGAGTGTAAAGAAGACCTGTCAGCACTCTTGTCTCAACTTCTTCGAAGTCTGGAGGGACGAGTTGCAGAAAGCCCCTCAACACAAACCCTGCCTCTAACACACTGCCTGCCTATAGTGAACACAATCATCGCCTGCTGTCCTGACAGTTTTACTGAGGGTAACACACACATTCAAAACATATAAACCTAACCATTACCAAACTTAAACCTCAATCACCTCACTTTTGTCTTAATATAGCCCTTCTATTGTTTTTGTTATTGTAGATCATGTGATCCTGCTTAGCAAGAAGCTTGTTGAATGGCTGCGTTATGCCAGCGCCCAGCAGGGAGTGTCTTCATCAGGAGGTTTTTTTGCAAGCCCACGAATACGTCAGGTGACCATCAATCACCCAATCATATCAGTGCATATGCATCTTACATCAGGTGACCATCAATCACCCAATCATATCAGTGCATATGCATCTTACATCAGGTGACCATCAATCACCCAATCATATCAGTGCATATGCATCTTACGTCAGGTGACCATCAATCACCCAATCCAGTCAGTGCATATGCATCTTACGTCAGGTGACCATCAATCACCCAATCATATCAGTGCATATGCATCTTACGTCAGGTGACCATCAATCACCCAATCATATCAGTGCATATGCATCTTACATTAGGTGACCATCAATCACCCAATCATATCAGTGCATATGCATCTTACATCAGGTGACCATCAATCACCCAATCCTATCAGTGCATATGCATCTTACATCAGGTGACCATCAATCACCCAATCATATCAGTGCATATGCATCTTACATCAGGTGACCATCAATCACCCAATCATATCAGTGCATATGCATCTCTGTAACTAAAAATGTGTTCTTAGTCTTTGCTTTCTAAATGTTCCTGCGTTTGTGAGTAGTCAGGAACGATGGCAGAACTGGACGGGTGTATCTCTGGGGATTTCTTCACAGTGTTGTGTGTGAGCCCATCTTTCTCAGAAGAACAATGGATGAACCTCTACAGCTTTTCTCTGCTTCGCCATTGGCTGATTACATACCGCAATGTAACCGACGGCAACACCAGCACAGACATTGGTACTGTGTTTCTAAAAGAGTCTCCTCTGTGGTTCATTAAGATGTATATGTGATTGTTTCTAATATGATAGATGTTCCATTATCAATACTAATGATTTGTCCTCTTTCCTGACAGCTACAGACAACAGGTTGGTCAGTCTCTCCCTCTCTCATGGTAAACAACTGTCTTCGACTCATCAATCCTTCCTCCTAATCAATAACCACTGTCTATAGTTCAATTTGCCTATAGTGGTTAAAGTAGACCTACTGATTTGTATTACAAAAATGAATGTAATAGATGTCATGAATATGTACTTTACTAGAAAAAGTGTTGAACCAGCACACAAACAGTTAAATGTGGATTGGTTCACAGAGATATTTTACAAAAATAAAATAATAGGAATTCTACTAGAAATATCTACAATGATCAGTCAATGTGTTTTATTCTTTTACCCCCGAACCTAAATATTGGAATGGTGTCTAAACAGAGGTTAATCTTACTGTTGAATATGGTAATCTTACTGTTGAATATGGTAATCTTACTGTTGAATATGGTAATACACAACTAATTTTACTATTAATTGTAACGGCTGGAATAGGAAGACGTCACACTATTCCTTCTACAACTGCCCTCCTAGTTAGCTGGATTTTTTCTTGGTAGTAGTTGCCAATTTACTTTTGTTTAGTTTTATAGCTAGTCTGTTAACATCGACAGCATTAGCAATGCTAGTAGCTCAATATGTAATAAATGAACAGAAAAGTAGGTAGAGACCATGATCCTGTCAAGCCAATTCACATTTATCCTATAGCCACTGATTTCTAAGCACTTACCTCTCTCTGGCCTCAGAGGACAGGTCTGAAGTGGACGGGTCCGTGGTTTCCATGGTTTCAGCCACGTCCTCTTCCAGCAGAGTACTTCCTCCTAAAGAACGCCTGCGAGAGAAGAGCCTAGAGTACTGTCAACGACTTATAGAACAGAGTGACCGTAGTAAGTAACCCTGTAACCTGGACTCTACCACGTACCCCCTAAACCCTACACACCCTGTAACCTGGACTCTACCACGTACCCCCTAAACCCTACACACCCTGTAACCTGGACTCTACCACGTACCCACTAAACCCTACACACCCTGTAACCTGGACTCTACCACGTACCCCCTAAACCCTACACACCCTGTAACCTGGACTCTACCACGTACCCCCTAAACCCTACACACCCTGTAACCTGGACTCTACCACGTACCCACTAAACCCTACACACCCTGTAACCTGGACTCTACCACGTACCCACTAAACCCTACACACCATGTAGGCCTAAAAGCACAAAGGTTTGTGTGTGACAGTAAATGTGTTTTCTGTGTCGCAGAGGCGCTGAAGAGAGCAGACACAGAGTTGCAGAAAGCGGTGAGCTACTGGACACACAAACAAATACCAACCCTAACTTTTTTATGGCTAATGGCTACTTGCTATGGCTAATAGCTATTGCTACTTGCTATTGCTAATAGCTACTTGCTATTGCTAATAGCTATTTGCTATGGCTACTTGCTATTGCTAATAGCTACTTGCTATTGCTAATAGCTATTTGCTATGGCTACTTGCTATTGCTAATAGCTACTTGCTATTGCTAATAGCTATTTGCTATGGCTACTGGCTACTTGCTATGGCTATTAGCTACTTGCTATGGCTAATAGTTACTTCGTTGTTTAGGATGTACTTTCTCCTCCCTGGTTGTGTTGTCCAAACTAGCTTTGTATTCCTTCTGAATGAGAGCATCTACAATATAACTTAAATGAGAATCAACAAAAAATACACTATAGCACTAATGCTGAGGTAACCATGTGATGTGTGTTTGTCAGTGTTTGGTGGAAGCAGTGTGTATCCTGGACAGTGTGTGTTTGGGAGATTCAGGCTGTGTGTACAGAGCGTTTCCATGTGTGAAGTCACTTTTTGGTCGTCTGAGCTCTGACCTCTCCTACAGCAGAGTCCTGCTTCCTATCACTCAGTTTTACCTCAACCATGGTGAGTGTTTATGTGTATGTCTGTGTTGGGCATGCTGCGCTACACTGCTCTGCTTTATCATCATACCGCTATACTATCGAACCGCTATATCGCTATACTAGACTATCAAACCGCTATATCGCTATGCTATACTATCGAACCGCTATATCGCTATACTAGACTATCAAACCGCTATATCGCTATGCTATACTATCGAGCCGCTATATCGCTATACTAGACTATCAAACCCCTATATCGCTATGCTATACTATCAAACCGCTATGCTATACTATCAAACCGCTATACTGCTATGCTATACTATCAAACCGCTAGATCGCTATACTATCAAACCGCTATGCTATACTATCAAACCGCTATACTGCTATGCTATACTATGAAACCGCTAGATCGCTATACTATCAAACCGCTATGCTATACTATCAAACCGCTATATCGCTATGCTATACTATCGAACCGCTATATCGCTATGCTATGTCGTCAAATCGCTATATCGCTATGCTATACTATCAAACCGCTATATCGCTATGCTATATCGTCAAAACGCTATATCGCTATGCTATACTATTATATTGTCAAATCGCTATATCGCTATGCTATACTACCAAACCGCTACATCGCTATGCTATATCGTCAAATCGCTATGCTATATCGTCAAATCGCTATATCGCTATGCTATACTATTATATCGTGAAATCGCTATATCGCTATGCTATACTACCAAACCGCTACATCGCTATGCTATATCGTCAAATCGCTAAATCGCTATGCTATACTATCAAACCGCTATATCGCTATGCTATACTATCAAACCGCTATATCACTATGATATATCGTCAAATCGCTATATCGCTATGCTATACTATTATATCGTCAAATCGCTATATCGCTATGCTATACTACCAAACCGCTACATCGCTATGCTATATCGTCAAATCGCTAAATCGCTATGCTATACTATCAAACCGCTATATCGCTATGCTATACTATCAAACCGCTATATCACTATGATATATCGTCAAATCGCTATATCGCTATGCTATACTATTATATCGTCAAATCGCTATATCGCTATGCTATACTACCAAACCGCTACATCGCTATGCTATATCGTCAAATCGCTAAATCGCTATGCTATATCGCTAAATCGCTATGCTATACTATCAAACCGCTATATCGCTATGCTATACTATCAAACCGCTATATCACTATGATATATCGTCAAATCGCTATATCGCTATGCTATACTATTATATCGTCAAATCGCTATATCGCTATGCTATACTACCAAACCGCTATATCGCTATGCTATACTATCAAACCGCTATATCGCTATGCTATATCGTCAAATCGCTATATCGCTATGCTATACTATTATATCGTCAAATCGCTATACCGCTATGCTATACTACCAAACCGCTACATCGCTATGCTATATCGTCAAATCGCTAAATTGCTATGCTATATCGTCAAATCGCTATATCGCTATGCTATACTATCAAACCGCTACATCGCTATGCTATATCGTCAAATCGCTAAATCGCTATGCTATATCGTCAAACCCCTATATCGCTATGCTATACCGTCAAATCGCTAAATCGCTATACTAGACTATCAAACCCCTATATCGCTATGCTATACTATCGAACCGCTATATCGCTATGCTATACTATCGAACCGCTATATCGCTATGCTATATCGTCAAATCGCTATATCGCTATGCTATACTATCAAACCGCTATATCGCTATGCTATATCGTCAAATCGCTATATCGCTATGCTATACTACCAAACCGCTACATCGCTATGCTATATCGTCAAATCGCTATGCTATATCGTCAAACCCCTATATCGCTATGCTATACTATCAAATCGTTATATCGCTATGCTATACCGTCAAATCGCTATGCTATACTATCAAACCGCTATATCGCTATGCTATAGAGTGCTGTTAGATAACTACAGATTAAGCAGCAAAACAAATGTCTATTAATATATATATATGTGTGTGTGTGTGAATAGGTGAGACTGCAGCCGTGGACAGCGAGTGTGTGTGGAGGTGTGTGTGGGGTGTTCTTCCAGCAGAATGTTTCAACCAGCCCTTTTTGGCTCATGAAATGCTGACCTTTATTAGAGCCAATCAGCTGCTGCTACAGACTTCTGTACCACTCTACACTCGGTATTTTCCTAACCTACTAAAGGTAACAATTATTTTAGTTTTTCCCCCCTATATAGCCTGTATATCATGCCTGTTATATGCCCTAGTCTTACCATGTCTTTGTTTCTAGTTTCTAGCTTGGGACAGTCCTTGCCTGGTGTCTGACTTTGTGGATGTGCTACCCTCTCTAATGACGACTGGTACTGCTTTGGAACTTCTGCACTCTCTCCTGGATCTGCCCTGCCTCACTGCTGCTCTCACCCTGCAGCTCAGGTACGTGTCTCCCCCTGCAGCTCGGGTACCGGTTTCCCCCTGCAGCTCGGGTACCGGTCTCCCCCTGCAGCTCGGGTACCGGTCTCCCCCTGCAGCTCGGGTACCGGTCTCCCCCTGCAGCTCATAAGGGTTGTACAATAAATGTGAACTATAGTTACCTTCTGAAAACACTGAGTAGCCTACTCAATTGTTAGTTTATCTCTCTACTTTGTTCCTCTCCTTTCTGCCTCTCCCTCTATTTCTCACTCCTTTTTGCCTCCCTTTCTCTCTCCCTCTCTTTCTCTCTCCTTTCTGCCTCTCTCCATATCTTTCTCTCTCCTTTCTGTCTTTCTCTCTCTTTCTCTCAGGTCTGCATGCTTCCCTGTGTCTGAGCCAGGTGGGCGTGGTCTGACATCGCTGGAAGCATTCCGAAGCCCTTCCTACCGAGGCCTTTTCCTGTTCCTATTGAGAGGGGAGGCAGGATCTGGTAATACTCTCTCTAGAGAATGCTTGTGATGTGAAACGAGGGGGTTACCAAGGGAAGCCCAGAAGCGAAAGAAATCCTGGCAAACCAGCCTCTTAAGGTATTATAGAACAAGAAACAAACATGGAAGAAGCAACCAACCCTGAGGTCAACATGGTTAAAAAAAGTTTACATATAAGTATAAACACAGACCTTACTAATGGTTTATATACACAGAACTACGCATAATTTGCATGTTGGCATAACTAAGAAATTAAAAAACTTAAAATTAAAACAAACACAAAAAAACATGCAACATGATAAAGTGCACACTACGAGCTGCGCTAGGCAACGCACTACCATACAAGAGTTTGGAGTGACTGACATTGTCTTGTTTTCTATGAAGCAGCTGACTGTTTTCTCTCTGCTTGTGTAGATATTCCATTAGAAGTTTTAAATTAAACCCACGCAATAATGAAGTACTAGTAGTACTAGAAATAATACTGAAGGAACTAAGCCAACAATAAGGTACTAGTAGTACTAGTAATAATAGTGAAGGAACTAATCCAACAATAAGGTACTAGAAATAATACTGATTAAACCTAGTCAACTCTGGACTAATACTAATACAGCTCATAGTATTATTGATTGTAGTTATATCATAATACTGATGTCTTCTCCAGGCGATACTATTGACAGACTGAGTGTGCTTCATGACCTCCTGATGGAGGCTGCTGATTGGCCCAGAGTTGTCCAGTCAGCTCAAAGTGTTCCAGTGCTTCTGCATGTCTACTTCAACACTATCACTACGGTAACACACACAAACAGTCCTATACACTCAAACACAAAAGTAACAGATGATTGAAGTAATAGATCCAACTATATCTTTATTTGTGTGGTGTGTTGTACTTGTCTGTACCAGATGTCTTTATTAGAATAAAAAAGGAATGTACAGTTAATTGAAGAAAGAGTATTGATGTCTACAAAGAGTTTAAAGTGCTTAAGGGTCAAATACCCTAACGGTTTGCACATTTCATTGTGTTATAGAATACATTTATTATTCATTTAATACATGTTGGTCATCAACCTGACACAATACACCATCTCAGCTTCAACAGAAATGGGTTAGAGTTAGTATGCATTGTGCAAATGGAAAATATTATAAATAAGGTAGCAGTGTTACAGACGGGTTTCAGAGTTCAGCAGGGTATCAGCAGTTGGGAGGAAACTGTTCTGAAGCCTGCGGGTGAGTTGAGATCTGTACCGCTTGCCTGATAGCAGGGGGGCAAACAGTTTATGTCTCAGGTGTGAGGGGTCCCTTATAATGCCACACACTCTCCACTAACAGTTTATGTCTCAGGTGTGAAGGGTCCCTAATAATGCCACACACTCTCTACTAACAGTTTATGTCTCAGGTGTGAGGGGTCCCTAATAATGCCACACACTCTCCACTAACAGTTTATATCTCAGGTGTGAGGGGTCCCTAATAATGCCACACACTCTCCACTAACAGTTTATGTCTCAGGTGTGAGGGGTCCCTAATAATGCCACACACTCTCCTCTAACAGTTTATGTCTCAGGTGTGAGGGTCCCTAATAATGCCACACACTCTCCACTAACAGTTTGTCTCAGGTGTGAGGGGTCCCTTATAATGCCACACACTCTCCACTAACAGTTTATGTCTCAGGTGTGAGGGGTCCCTGATAATGCCACACTCTCTACTAACAGTTTATATCTCAGGTGTGAGGGGTCCCTAATAATGCCACACACTCTCCACTAACAGTTTATGTATCAGGTGTGAGGGGTCCCTGATAATGCCACACACTCTCCACTAACAGTTTATGTCTCAGGTGTGAGGGGTCCCTGATAATGCCACACACTCTCCACTAACAGTTTATATCTCAGGTGTGAGGGGTCCCTAATAATGCCACACACTCTCCACTAACAGTTTATGTCTCAGGTGTGAGGGGTCCCTGATAATGCCACACACTCTCCACTAACAGTTTATGTCTCAGGTGTGAGGGGTCCCTGATAATGCCACACACTCTCCACTAACGGTTTATATCTCAGGTGTGAGGGGTCCCTTATAATGCCACACACTCTCCACTAACAGTTTATATCTCAGGTGTGAGGGGTCCCTAATAATGCCACACACTCTCCACTAACAGTTTATGTATCAGGTGTGAGGGGTCCCTTATAATGCCACACACTCTCCACTAACAGTTTATGTCTCAGGTGTGAGGGGTCCCTGATAATGCCACACACTCTCCACTAACAGTTTATGTCTCAGGTGTGAGGGGTCCCTAATAATGCCACACACTCTCTACTAACAGTTTATGTCTCAGGTGTGAGGGGTCCCTGATAATGCCACACACTCTCCACTAACAGTTTATGTCTCAGGTGTGAGGGGTCCCTAATAATGCCACACACTCTCCACTAACAGTTTATGTCTCAGGTGTGAGGGGTCCCTGATAATGCCACACACTCTCCACTAACAGTTTATATCTCAGGTGTGAGGGGTCCCTTATAATGCCACACACTCTCCACTAACAGTTTATATCTCAGGTGTGAGGGGTCCCTAATAATGCCACACACTCTCCACTAACAGTTTATGTATCAGGTGTGAGGGGTCCCTTATAATGCCACACACTCTCCACTAACAGTTTATGTCTCAGGTGTGAGGGGTCCCTGATAATGCCACACACTCTCCACTAACAGTTTATGTCTCAGGTGTGAGGGGTCCCTAATAATGCCACACACTCTCTACTAACAGTTTATGTCTCAGGTGTGAGGGGTCCCTGATAATGCCACACACTCTCCACTAACAGTTTATGTATCAGGTGTGAGGGGTCCCTTATAATGCCACACACTCTCCACTAACAGTTTATGTATCAGGTGTGAGGGGTCCCTAATAATGCCACACACTCTCTACTAACAGTTTATGTCTCAGGTGTGAGGGGTCCCTAATAATGCCACACACTCTCCACTAACAGTTTATGTATCAGGTGTGAGGGGTCCCTGATAATGCCACACACTCTCCACTAACAGTTTATGTCTCAGGTGTGAGGGGTCCCTGATAATGCCACACACTCTCCACTAACAGTTTATGTCTCAGGTGTGAGGGGTCCCTAATAATGCCACACACTCTCCACTAACAGTTTATATCTCAGGTGTGAGGGGTCCCTAATAATGTCACACACTCTCCACTAACAGTTTATGTATCAGGTGTGAGGGGTCCCTAATAATGCCACACACTCTCTACTAACAGTTTATGTCTCAGGTGTGAGGGGTCCCTAATAATGCCACACACTCTCCACTAACAGTTTATGTATCAGGTGTGAGGGGTCCCTGATAATGCCACACACTCTCCACTAACAGTTTATGTATCAGGTGTGAGGGGTCCCTGATAATGCCACACACTCTCCACTAACAGTTTATGTCTCAGGTGTGAGGGGTCCCTAATAATGCCACACACTCTCCACTAACAGTTTATGTATTAGGTGTGAGGGGTCCCTAATAATGCCACACACTCTCCACTAACAGTTTATATCTCAGGTGTGAGGGGTCCCTAATAATGCCACACACTCTCCACAGACAGCGCTTGTGCTGTAGATCTTTGATGGTGGGAGCTAGACACCAATGATGTGCTGGGTGGTTTTCACCTCCCTCTGCAGGGACTCGTTGTACCAGACTTCAAGAAACAAGCCAGAAACTCCAATGAAGTCTCTATAGACTACTGATTGTGTGTTTATGTGTGTCTGAAGATCTCTGATAAGAAACTGCTGGCCCAGCTGGTTTTGGTGTTACTTGAGAGAAGCAGTTTGCTGCTCAACATCCCCAGTTACCCAGAGGAGATACACAGGTTAGAACACCTCACTGATCAACATCCCCAGTTACCCAGAGGAGATACACAGGTTAGAACACCTCACTGATCAACATCCCCAGTTACCCAGAGGAGATACACAGGTTAGAACACCTCACTGATCAACATCCCCAGTTACCCAGAGGAGATACACAGGTTAGAACACCTCACTGATCAACATCCCCAGTTACCCAGAGGAGATACACAGGTTAGAACACCTCACTGATCAACATCCCCAGTTACCCAGAGGAGATACACAGGTTAGAACACCTCACTGATCAACATCCCCAGTTACCCAGAGGAGATACACAGGTTAGAACACCTCACTGATCAACATCCCCAGTTACCCAGAGGAGATACACAGGTTAGAACACCTCACTGATCAACATCCCCAGTTACCCAGAGGAGATACACAGGTTAGAACACCTCACTGATCAACATCCCCAGTTACCCAGAGGAGATACACAGGTTAGAACACCTCACTGATCAACATCCCCAGTTACCCAGAGGAGATACACAGGTTAGAACACCTCACTGATCAACATCCCCAGTTACCCAGAGGAGATACACAGGTTAGAACACCTCACTGATCAACATCCCCAGTTACCCAGAGGAGATACACAGGTTAGAACACCTCACTGATCAACATCCCCAGTTACCCAGAGGAGATACACAGGTTAGAACACCTCACTGATCAACATCCCCAGTTACCCAGAGGAGATACACAGGTTAGAACACCTCACTGATCAACATCCCCAGTTACCCAGAGGAGATACACAGGTTAGAACACCTCACTGATCAACATCCCCAGTTACCCAGAGGAGATACACAGGTTAGAACACCTCACTGATCAACATCCCCAGTTACCCAGAGGAGATACACAGGTTAGAACACCTCACTGATCAACATCCCCAGTTACCCAGAGGAGATACACAGGTTAGAACACCTCACTGATCAACATCCCCAGTTACCCAGAGGAGATACACAGGTTAGAACACCTCACTGATCAACATCCCCAGTTACCCAGAGGAGATACACAGGTTAGAACACCTCACTGATCAACATCCCCAGTTACCCAGAGGAGATACACAGGTTAGAACACCTCACTGATCAACATCCCCAGTTACCCAGAGGAGATACACAGGTTAGAACACCTCACTGATCAACATCCCCAGTTACCCAGAGGAGATACACAGGTTAGAACACCTCACTGATCAACATCCCCAGTTACCCAGAGGAGATACACAGGTTAGAACACCTCACTGATCAACATCCCCAGTTACCCAGAGGAGATACACAGGTTAGAACACCTCACTGATCAACATCCCCAGTTACCCAGAGGAGATACACAGGTTAGAACACCTCACTGATCAACATCCCCAGTTACCCAGAGGAGATACACAGGTTAGAACACCTCACTGATCAACATCCCCAGTTACCCAGAGGAGATACACAGGTTAGAACACCTCACTGATCAACATCCCCAGTTACCCAGAGGAGATACACAGGTTAGAACACCTCACTGATCAACATCCCCAGTTACCCAGAGGAGATACACAGGTTAGAACACCTCACTGATCAACATCCCCAGTTACCCAGAGGAGATACACAGGTTAGAACACCTCACTGATCAACATCCCCAGTTACCCAGAGGAGATACACAGGTTAGAACACCTCACTGATCAACATCCCCAGTTACCCAGAGGAGATACACAGGTTAGAACACCTCACTGATCAACATCCCCAGTTACCCAGAGGAGATACACAGGTTAGAACACCTCACTGATCAACATCCCCAGTTACCCAGAGGAGATACACAGGTTAGAACACCTCACTGATCAACATCCCCAGTTACCCAGAGGAGATACACAGGTTAGCCTGCAAAACCAAATATGCAGCAATATTAGTTACACAAGTAGTGAGTGGAGAAAAGTTGATGCTAGCAAGAAAATGTAGCATTCAAAGCTAAATATGAAAAAGTAAAATTAGAGGACACATTTTTACATCTCTCCTTTTTAATGATAATCTCAGGGTTTTCAGCTACCACTTGCTAAAGCTGTGTAAGCTTCACCCCTCTCTTGTTGTGGACCAATCACGGGAGCTTCTGGAGTTCGCAGGAATCACAGCTAATGTCCACAGCAAGGAGGAGCTGTATACACATGTGGTAAGAACATGCACAGAAACCATCCAATTAGGAAGCCTTTCATTGCTCCGGATGATAGGGTGCTAACATTGGCGCTAACATTGGCGCTAACATTGGCGCTAACATTGGCGCTAACATTGGCGCTAACATTGGCGCTAACATTGGCGCTAACATTGGCGCTAACATTGGCGCTAACATTGGCGCTAACATTGGCGCTAACATTGGCGCTAACATTGGCGCTAACATTGGCGCTAACATTGGCGCTAACATTGGCGCTAACACTGGCGCTAACATTGGCGCTAACATTGGCGCTAACACTGGCGCTAACACTGGCGCTAACACTGGCGCTAACACTGGCGCTAACACTGGCGCTAACACTGGCGCTAACACTGGCGCTAACATTGGCGCTAACATTGGCGCTAACATTGGCGCTAACATTGGCGCTAACATTGGCGCTAACATTGGCGCTAACATTGGCGCTAACATTGGCGCTAACATTGGCGCTAACATTGGCGCTAACATTGGCGCTAACATTGGCGCTAACATTGGCGCTAACATTGGCGCTAACATTGGCGCTAACATTGGCGCTAACATTGTCAGAGGCTGTTTTCAGGAACTCTCATTTGACAGAATTGTCATGACTGTCATGGCCCAGGTTAAATTATTTCTCAAAACATGGCAAGTGGGTGGCCATGATAGGGGAGTTACCAACTAGAGCTGCGATACCAAGGTATCCTGAGGTGACCAAATACAGGATCTGTATAGGGTTGTAGGGTATGTATTAACCCTAACCTTGAAGGCTGGATAGTTCCCTTCGGTGCTCCATCCGCACCGTTAGTACTACGCACCGTTAGTACTCCGCACCGTTAGTACACCGCACCGTTAGTACACCGCACCGTTAGTACACCGCACCGTTAGTACACCGCACCGTTAGTACACCGTTAGTACACCGTTAGTACACCGCACCGTTTGTACTCCGCACCGTTTGTACTCCGCACCGTTAGTACACCGCACCGTTAGTACACCGCACTGTTGGCATGCCATTCTAACCCCTGACCCTTGGCATGCCATTCTGACCCCTGACCCTTGGCGTGCCATTCTAACCCCTGACCCTTGGCGTGCCATTCTAACCCCTGACCCTTGGCGTGCCATTCTAACCCCTGACCCTTGGCGTGCCATTCTAACCCCTGACCCTTGGCGTGCCATTCTAACCCCTGACCCTTGGCGTGCCATTCTAACCCCTGACCCTTGGCATGCCATTCTAACCCCTGACTCCAACCATAATTACCTTTATCAAACCTTGACTATCTGCATCACAGCCAGTTAGCAGGTTCTTGAATTGTAGTCTGGTATGTTACAGTATTTTGCTCACAGGGGTAAGAGTGTTTTGTGTGTTTGTTAGGTGTGGGTGCTCGTGAGTACCTGTCTGTGTCATCTGACCCAGTGTTTTGTGTGTTTGTTAGGTGTGGGTGCTCGGTGAGTACCTGTCTGTGTCATCTGACCCTCGGTGTTCTGTGGATCTGGTAACTTCCTGTTTTGAGGCGCTGGAGGCCGTTCTCTTTGAGGTTACTTCCTCTGGATGCCCCTCCCCCAGGGTTGTCACCTCCCTACTAAGCACGCTTGCTAAACTGGCCTCCCGCTCCCACGACCTCATACCTAGGTAGAGTAAACACACACATACACACACACACACACACACACGCAAAGTCCAATACACTTTATCTACTTACTACTTGTGTGTGTCTGTGTGTCCTGTGTTTAGAGTGTCGCTGTTTCTCTCTAAGCTTCGCAGTGGAGCCGTCTCCTGGTGTCATAGCGAGGAGGATGTTGTTGCCATAGTGACCAGAGGGGAGGAGTTATGGTCACTACTGAAGCTTCCAAGTGTAGCGTTGAGTGTTCTAACCCCGCCGTCTGTCGTCACCACCCCGAACTGGCACAGAGACGTCAACGCAGCTTTGCCACCTCGACTCAGAAGTCTTACTAGCCTCACACACAGACACCTAAAACACACAGCTGAAACACACACACACCTGCTGACACACACAGACACCTGAAACACACAGCTGACACACACACACACACACACACCTGGTACACACACCTGGTATACTGTTCCATACACCGAAATGAAGAAATGTATGCCTTTTAATAAAAGACGTAATAAATATCTTGTTGATAAAACTTGAAATGCCTCAACAATTATTTATTATCACATCTGAATTTAGGGAGAACCAGGAGACCAATATGTCAGAACGGGGGTTTGTGAGGGGGGATATATTAAACTAGAGGACTGTGGGTAAAGGTACAACAGACCTGAGCGTCTTTGATAAGGGCCCGATTGTTGCGGCCAGACTACTGGGTCAGACCAGTAGAGATCGTGTGATGCCCTGGGTAGTTCTGTGGCCAGACCAGTAGAGACCGTGTGATGCCCTGGGTAGTTCTGTGGCCAGACCAGTAGAGACCGTGTGATGCCCTGGGTAGTTTTGTGGTTCAAAACCAGACCAGTTCAACCCCTTCATTACTATGGTATTCTAAACCAGACCAGTTAAACCCTTTCATTACTATGGTATTCTAAACCAGACCAGTTAAACCCCTTCATTACTATGGTATTCTAAATCAGACCAGTTAAACCCCTTCATTACTATGGTATTCCAAACCAGACCAGTTAAACCCCTTCATTACTATGGTATTCCAAACCAGACCAGTTAAACCCCTTCATTACTATGGTATTCTAAACCAGACCAGTTAAACCCCTTCATTACTATGGTATTCCAAACCAGACCAGTTAAACCCCTTCATTACTATGGTATTCCAAACCAGACCAGTTAAACCCCTTCATTACTATGGTATTCCAAACCAGACCCGTTAAACCCCTTCATTACTATGGTATTCCAAACCAGACCAGTTAAACCCCTTCATTACTATGGTATTCCAAACCAGACCAGTTAAACCCCTTCATTACTATGGTATTCTAAACCAGACCAGTTAAACCCCTTCATTATTATGGTATTCCAAACCAGACCAGTTCAACCCCTTCATTATTTTGGTATTCCAAACCAGACCAGTTAAACCCCTTCATTACTATGGTATTCCAAACCAGACCAGTTAAACCTCTTCATTACTATGGTATTCTAAACCAGACCAGTTAAACCTCTTCATTACTATGGTATTCTAAACCAGACCCGTTAAACCCCTTCATTACTATGGTATTCTAAACCAGACCAGTTAAACCCCTTCATTACTATGGTATTCTAAACCAGACCAGTTAAACCCCTTCATTACTATGGTATTCCAAACCAGACCAGTTAAACCTCTTCATTACTATGGTATTCTAAACCAGACCAGTTAAACCTCTTCATTACTATGGTATTCTAAACCAGACCAGTTAAACCCCTTCATTATTATGGTATTCCAAACCAGACCAGTTAAACCCCTTCATTACTATGGTATTCTAAACCAGACCAGTTAAACCCCTTCATTACTATGGTATTCTAAACCAGACCAGTTAAACCCCTTCATTACTATGGTATTCCCTGATGGTACTGACTTTTATACTGCATACTTATGCATCTTATATCTGAATTCCTAACATGATTAGCATAGCCACTGTGGTCACCACCTGTAGCTTCATGCTCTCTGATGTTTCAGGTCGGGTGTTTGTAAAAACACTGGATGGATAACTGTATGAGGAGCTAACCTACCATAATTAGAAATATAAATAAATGGATCAATAATAATGTTTATACATATTTTGAAATGCCCCATGTAAATGCGTTAATCATAATATTAATTATCTATTTATTTATTTCCATGGCCATATGTTTTTGTATTTATATATCTATTTTTTTCCATTTATCATTTCTTAAAAAATGTTAGTGTCTGTTTCAAACATTTTGGAAAATGACACCTATGAACTTAAATTGAACACTGTTTCTTTAAAAAATTCTGTCGCACAATGCCGTCACCGCGCATGCGTAAGAGGAGTGAGGAACAGTGACGGAGGAAAACAACAACAACAACCGCTGGAACAAAGAATGAGAAGATAAACAAATAGAAGCGAATTGAACCCGTTACCAGTTATAATATAGATATATTATATATATATATATCCGTAACACGACTGCTACTTTCTCTCTCAGCTTGATTAGATGGTGGTGGATCCATGAACCTGGCCAGTCAGAGCGGGGAGGCCGGCTGTAGCCAGATCCTCTTCGCCAACTTTAACCAGGACAACACGTAAGGAGGGCCGGGAATATGGAGACGAGGGCCGGGGATATGGAGACGAGGGCCGGGGATATGGAGACGAGGGCCGGGGATATGGAGACGAGGGCCGGGGATATGGAGACGAGGGCCGGGGATATGGAGACGAGGGCCGGGGATATGGAGACGAGGGCCGGGGATATGGAGACGAGGGCCGGGGATATGGAGACGAGGGCCGGGGATATGGAGACGAGGGCCGGGGATATGGAGACGAGGGCCGGGGATATGGAGACGAGGGCCGGGGATATGGAGACGAGGGCCGGGGATATAGATTAATATCCTACCGGTGGTGTCCAGCTAAACTTGTATTATCTAGAGGACTTGATGCTATGCGCACCAGTGAACTGGCCTTTCAGGCATTCAGGTTATGCTGGTTTAAAGCGCCTGATCATTTTTTTAAATGCACAAATTCCTATTATATCAGCAGAACAGTTGCTTTAATGGTTTACCTTATCCATTCATGTTACATTTCTTAGTGTGACTCTACATTAAATCCTTTTTTGAGCTGTGTGTGTTTCTTGTCTCCAGGTCCTTATTTGAGCTGTGTGTGTTTCTTGTCTCCAGGTCCTTAGCAGTAGGAACCAAATCAGGCTACAAGTTCTTCTCATTGTCCGCAGTGGACAAGTTGGAACAAATTTATGAATGTAGTGAGTATCAGTAGTAATAACACCATTAACAGCTTTTACTGAAATAATACTATGCATTGTATTTATTATAATAATACTATACCCTAAGTTTACTGAAATAATACTGCTATGTATCTGGCACCACTGCATGTCTAATATGAATATGTCCTGTGTTATCCAGACATTGTCTAATATGAATATGTCCTGTGGTATCCAGACATTATGTCTAATATGAATATGTCCTGTGGTATCCAGACATTATGTCTAATATGAATATGTCCTGTGGTATCCAGACATTATGTCTAATATGAATATGTCCTGTGGTATCCAGACATTATGTCGATTATGAATATGTCCTGTGGTATCCAGACATTATGTCTAATATGAATATGTCCTGTGGTATCCAGAAATTATGTCTAATATGAATATGTCCTGTGGTATCCAGACATTATGTCTAATATGAATATGTCCTGTGGTATCCAGAAATTATGTCTAATATGAATATGTCCTGTGGTATCCAGACATTATGTCGATTATGAATATGTCCTGTGGTATCCAGACATTATTTCTAATATGAATATGTCCTGTGGTATCCAGACATTATGTCTAATATGAATATGTCCTGTGGTATCCAGACATTATGTCTAATATGAATATGTCCTGTGCCACGTACTCACCACTGGTGACCAGGAAATCTCCATCTGTCTTGACATTTTGATACATCCAGTTTATTGCTCTTTGACTTCAGTCAGTAAATACTGTACTAAAATAGATCCTGTCAGTAAATACAGTACTAAAATAGATCCTGTCAGTAAATACTGTACTAAAATAGATCCTGTCAGTAAATACTGTACTAAAATAGATCCTGTCAGTAAATACTGTACTAAAATAGATCCTGTCAGTAAATACAGTACTAAAATAGATCCTGTCAGTAAATACTGTACTAAAATAGATCCTGTCAGTAAATACTGTACTAAAATAGATCCTGTCAGTAAATACTGTACTAAAATAGATCCTGTCAGTAAATACTGTACTAAAATAGATCCTGTCAATGAATACTGTACTAAAATAGATCCTGTCAATGAATACTGTACTAAAATAGATCCTGTCAGTGAATACTGTACTAAAATAGATCCTGTCAGTGAATACTGTACTAAAATAGATCCTGTCAGTAAATACTGTACTAAAATAGATCCTGTCAGTGAATACTGTACTAAAATAGATCCTGTCAGTAAATACTGTACTAAAATAGATCCTGTCAGTAAATACTGTACTAAAATAGATCCTGTCAGTAAATACAGTACTAAAATAGATCCTGTCAGTAAATACTGTACTAAAATAGATCCTGTAAGTAAATACTGTACTAAAATAGATCCTGTCAGTAAATACTGTACTAAAATAGATCCTGTCAATGAATACTGTACTAAAATAGATCCTGTCAATGAATACTGTACTAAAATAGATCCTGTCAGTGAATACTGTACTAAAATAGATCCTGTCAGTAAATACTGTACTAAAATAGATCCTGTCAGTGAATACTGTACTAAAATAGATCCTGTCAGTAAATACTGTACTAAAATAGATCCTGTCAGTAAATACTGTACTAAAATAGATCCTGTCAGTAAATACTGTACTAAAATAGATCCTGTCCGTAAATACTGTACTAAAATAGATCCTGTCAGTGAATACTGTACTAAAATAGATCATGTCAGTAAATACTGTACTAAAATAGATCCTGTCAGTAAATACTGTACTAAAATAGATCCTGTCTGTAAATACTGTACTAAAATAGATCCTGTCTGTACATTTTGTTTATAAAGTTTATGCTGTATTAAATTCTTACTGTGTGTGTGTGTGTGTGTGTGTGTGTGTGTGTGTGTGTGTGTGTGTGTGTGTGTGTGTGTGTGTGTGTGTGTGTGTGTGTGTGTGTGTGTGTGTGTGTGTGTGTGTGTGTGTGTGTGAGTGTGTACGGAGGATGTGTGTATTGTGGAGCGTCTGTTTAGCAGTAGCCTGGTGGCCATCGTAAGTCTGAAGGCCCCCAGAAAACTCAAAGTCTGTCACTTCAAGAAGGGAACGGAGATCTGTAACTATAGCTACAGCAACACTATACTGGCGGTCAAACTGAACAGACAGGTACAAACACAGATTTACATCTGAACAGACTTCATAGTAATTGACCACAATCAATAGAGGGTGTTGTGGTTATTGCGTGTGTTTCAGAGGCTGATTGTTTGTCTGGAGGAATCTCTCTACATCCACAACATCAGAGATATGAAGGTTTTGCACACCATCAGAGAGACTCCACCCAACCCATCAGGTGACTTCTTCTGACTTAAACTTAACCAACAGTTAAGTTAGTAAGTAGACATATTCACACCCATAGTTTGTTTAATTAATGTAGAATTTTCTCCACACAAAAGTAAGTTAGTGTGATGTAGAGCTGCACGATTGCCTGTAGACAGAAGTCTATATGTGTTTGCCTGTAGACGGCAGACTATATGCGATTGCCTGTAGATGGCAGTCTAAATGCGTTTGCCTGTAGACGGCAGTCTATATGTGTTTGCCTGTAGACGGCAGTCTATATGCGATTGCCTGTAGATGGCAGTCTAAATGCGTTTGCCTGTATACGGCAGTCTATATGTGTTTGCCTGTAGACGGCAGTCTTTAAAACCTTTGTCACGCTGGTCAGTTACTCCTTCCACTATATGTCCACATGCTTCTGTAAGTAGCCTTGGCAGAGATACATTTTACAGCCGATACTGGTCACTGGATACTGTTCAGCCGATACTGGATACTGTTCAGCCGATACTTTTCACTGGATACTGTTCACTGGATACTGTTCAGCCGATACTGTTCACTGGATACTGTTCAGCCGATACTGTTCACTGGATACTGTTCAGCCGATACTGTTCACTGGATACTGTTCAGCCAAGACTCTTCACTGGATACTGTTCAGCCGATGCTGTTCACTGGATGCTTTTCAGCCGATACTGTTCACTGGATACTGTTCACTGGATACTGTTCAGCCGATGCTGTTCACTGGATACTGTTCACTGATATTGTTCACTGTTCAGCCGATACCGGAAAAAATCAATTTCCCTAACCCTAACTTCTGCCCACCAATAATGTGTGTCTTTTGCCCACCAATAATGTGTGTCTTTTGCCCACCAATAATGTGTGTCTTTTGCCCACCAATAATGTGTGTCTTCTGCCCTCCAGTAATGTGTGTCTTCTGTCCACCAGTAATGTGTGTCTTCTGCCCTCCAGTAATGTGTGTCTTCTGTCCACCAGTAATGTGTGTCTTCTGTCCACCAGTAATGTGTGTCTTCTGTCCACCAGTAATGTGTGTCTTCTGTCCACCAGTAATGTGTGTCTTCTGTCCACCAGTAATGTGTGTCTTCTGTCCAGCAGTAATGTGTGTCTTCTGCCCTCCAGTAATGTGTGTCTTCTGTCCACCAGTAATGTGTGTCTTCTGTCCACCAGTAATGTGTGTCTTCTGTCCACCAGTAATGTGTGTCTTCTGTCCACCAGTAATGTGTGTCTTCTGTCCACCAGTAATGTGTGTCTTCTGTCCACCAGTAATGTGTGTCTTCTGTCCACCAGTAATGTGTGTCTTCTGTCCACCAGTAATGTGTGTCTTCTGTCCACCAGTAATGTGTGTCTTCTGTCCACCAGTAATGTGTGTCTTCTGTCCACCAGTAATGTGTGTCTTCTGTCCACCAGTAATGTGTGTCTTCTGTCCACCAGTAATGTGTGTCTTCTGTCCACCAGTAATGTGTGTCTTCTGTCCACCAGTAATGTGTGTCTTCTGTCCACCAGTAATGTGTGTCTTCTGTCTACAGGCTTGTGTGCCCTGTCCATAAGTAATGATAACTGTTACTTGGCCTATCCTGGCAGCGCCACTATAGGAGAGGTCCAGGTGTTTGATACCGTCAATCTGGTACGACCCAGACACACACACACAGACCAGATTTCCAAATATTTTAAGGAGTGTCAGAGGAGTGTGTGTTTGAAATGTGTGTGTTTGTCTCCAGAGAGCAGCCAACATGATACCAGCTCATGACAGTCCATTAGCTGCTTTGGCTTTTGATGCCAGTGGTACCAAAATGGCCACAGCCTCTGAGAAGGTAAGATATGATAAGTTATGTAATCCAATGTAGGTTAATGTCATGTTATCAGATCTATTGGTTAATATCATGTTAATATCATGTTATCAGATCTATTGGTTAATGTCATGTTAATATCATGTTATCAGATCTATTGGTTAATGTCATGTTATCAGATCTATTGGTTAATATCATGTTAATATCATGTTATCAGATCTATTGGTTAATATCATGTTAATATCATGTTATCAGATCTATTGGTTAATGTCATGTTATCAGATCTATTGGTTAATATCATGTTATCAGATCTATTGGTTAATGTCATGTTATCAGATCTATCGGTTAATGTCATGTTATCAGATCTATTGGTTAATGTCATGTTATCAGATCTATTGGTTAATATCATGTTATCAGATCTATTGGTTAATATCATGTTATCAGATCTATTGGTTAATATCATGTTATCAGATCTATTGGTTAATGTCATGTTATCAGATCTATTGGTTAATGTCATGTTATCAGATCTATTGGTTAATATCATGTTATCAGATCTATTGGTTAATATCATGTTATCAGATCTGTTGGTTAATGTCATGTTATCAGATCTATTGGTTAATATCATCGTGTGTGTGTGTGTGTGTGTGTGTGTGTGTGTGTGTGTGTGTGTAGGGTACAGTGATACGTGTGTTTTCCATCCCAGAAGGACAGAAACTCTTTGAGTTCCGTCGAGGAGTCAAGAGGTAGGTCACATCTAGTGATGAAAGTAATTGACTGAGCAGCAGAAGAGAGGAGAATTTCATAAGTAGCTAATTTAGACAACTAGCTGATGCTGGACTTACATCCCTGCTGTTAAGCATGTTATCTCCTCTAATCTGGGTCAAGCATGTTATCTCCTCTAATCTGGGTCAAGCATGAAATCTCCTCTAATCTGGGTCAAACATGTAATTTCCTCTAATGTGGGTCAAGCATGTAATCTCCTCTGATCTGGGTCAAGCATTTAATCTCCTCTAATCTGGGTCAAGCATGTTATCTCCTCTAATCTGGGTCAAGCATGTAATCTCCTCTGCCATTCGGTCTCTCCATTAGGTGTGTGTCTCCTCTCTAATCTGGGTCCATTCTGTCTTCTATTAGGTGTGTGTCTCTCCTCTCTAATCTGGGTCCATTCTGTCTCTCCATTAGGTGTGTGTCTCCTCTCTAATCTGGGTCCATTCTGTCTCTCCATTAGGTGTGTGTCTCTCCTCTCTAATCTGGGTCCATTCTGTCTCTCCATTAGGTGTGTGTCTCTCCTCTCTAATCTGGGTCCATTCTGTCTCTCCATTAGGTGTGTGTCTCTCCTCTCTAATCTGGGTCCATTCTGTCTCTCCATTAGGTGTGTGTCTCCTCTCTAATCTGGGTCCATTCTGTCTCTCCATTAGGTGTGTCTCTCCTCTCTAATCTGGGTCCATTCTGTCTCTCCATTAGGTGTGTGTCTCTCCTCTCTAATCTGGGTCCATTCTGTCTCTCCATTAGGTGTGTGTCTCTCCTCTCTAATCTGGGTCCATTCTGTCTCTCCATTAGGTGTGTGTCTCTTCTCTCTAATCTGGGTCCATTCTGTCTCTCCATTAGGTGTGTGTCTCTTCTCTCTAATCTGGGTCCATTCTGTCTCTCCATTAGGTGTGTGTCTCTCCTCTCTAATCTGGGTCCATTCTGTCTCTCCATTAGGTGTGTGTCTCTCCTCTCTAATCTGGGTCCATTCTGTCTCTCCATTAGGTGTGTGTCTCCTCTCTAATCTGGGTCCATTCTGTCTCTCCATTAGGTGTGTCTCTCCTCTCTAATCTGGGTCCATTCTGTCTCTCCATTAGGTGTGTGTCTCTCCTCTCTAATCTGGGTCCATTCTGTCTCTCCATTAGGTGTGTGTCTCTCCTCTCTAATCTGGGTCCATTCTGTCTCTCCATTAGGTGTGTGTCTCTTCTCTCTAATCTGGGTCCATTCTGTCTCTCCATTAGGTGTGTGTCTCTTCTCTCTAATCTGGGTCCATTCTGTCTCTCCATTAGGTGTGTGTCTCTCCTCTCTAATCTGGGTCCATTCTGTCTCTCCATTAGGTGTGTCTCTTCTCTTTAATCAGGGTCTATTCTGTCTCGGTCTCCATTAGGTGTGTGTCTCTCCTCTCTAATCTGGGTCCATTCTGTCTCGGTCTCCATTAGGTGTGTGTCTATCTGTTCTCTGGCCTTCAGTCTGGAAGGGCTGTATTTATCTGCCTCCAGCAACACAGAGACCGTCCACATCTTCAAACTAGAAACACAGAAAGAGAAGTATGAAGATTCTTAAGATTCTATGTAACATTAGTTACAAACGTATAGCAAAAAAACATGTCAAAGTTAAAATATTACGAATTACTTATTTACTTATTACTTATTTTATATGTAAAGCAACTACCCAACATTAATATTAAGGAAATAGATGTTTTACATACTCACTCACAAATAAGAGTTGGACTGAATTCTAGCTCTACTAATAGTCAACAAAAAGGAGTTGGACTGAATTCTAAAGATGTCTTAAATGCATCTTTACATTTAACTGGTTGATATCCAATGAAACAATTCCCATGCAGTTTAAACATTTTCGCTGTAAAAAGTGTATATTTATTATTGGTGTATTGACGATCTCAAATCGTGTGTGTGTGTTTGTTTAGGCCAACGGAAGAACCCACTTCATGGGGAGGGTACCTGGGTAAAGTTCTGATGGCCTCAACCACTTACCTGCCCTCACAGGTGAACACTGCTGTGTGTTTTGTTCTGTGTTTCTGTGTGTGGCTTTCAAATTAAGTTTAACGTTATTTAAGTGAGGCATTTTGGTAGTGAGAACCTTTTAGCCTGTTCTCACAGAGACAATACAATAAAAAACACAACCTTTATTAGCAATGATATATTTGTGCCATAAGAATACAGATTCTCGTAGTTGAATTTCATAGTGGAATCTGTAACTTCCTCTTTTTTCCAGCTAGACTAAACATTGATACTGCATCACTAGCAAATTAAGGATTGCAACTACATCCAATAATATCCTTTTTATACCCATACATTGTTCTGTTCCAAAAACATGCTCTTTCATTTGCCTGGAGAAGAACCAGAATGCATCCCCAGTGTAGCTAGAATAAATTAAACATTTGCCTTTACAGTTTTACACCAAAAGTGGTTGTTCGTTCTATAGAGGTAGTCATTATGTGTTCTAGTTAATATACAATAGCCAACATAACTGCATTTCATAGATAAATAAATGGAATATACTGACAGATTCATATTCAAGCACGATCAGAAAACAAATTCGGTAGTAACTTGTCGATTTAACCACATTAGTCATACTGAAAACCGTATTAGATAGCTAGCAACAGATTTCGTTAGTTAGCGGTAGCCAGTTTGCAGTAACCAGGTTGCGGTAGGCAGGTTGCAGTAACCAGTTAGCATTAGCCAGGTAGCGGTAGCCAGGTAGCGGTAGTCAGTTTGCAGTAACCAGGTTGCGGTAGGCAGGTTGCAGTAACCAGTTAGCATTAGCCAGGTAGCGGTAGCCAGGTAGCGGTAGTCAGTTTGCAGTAACCAGTTAGCGGTAGTCAGTTAGCGGTAGTCAGTTAGCGTTGGCCAGTTAGCGTTGGCCAGTTAGCGTTGGCCAGTTAGCGTTGGCCAGTTAGTGTTAGCCAGTTAGCGGTAGCCAGTTTGCAGTAACCAGTTAGCGGTAGCCAGTTAATGGTAGCCAGTTAGCGGTAGCTAGTTAGCGGTAGCCAGTATACAACAAGGATCTTTTTAAAACTTACTGAGGGGGAAGGACTGCCAAAGTACCAAGTATCACCACACTGATGTTGAAGTCTTTTAGAAAGAAAAAAAATATTTGCACTTATCAGCTGATAGGTACTTCAATGAAAGACATCCAATTGCTCATTTTAGGACACAACCAAATTGACTTGTAGTGCAATCGGTGTAACACTATGTGTGTGTGTTTGTGGATGTGTGTTTGTATGTTGATTTGTGTTTGTTGCTGTGTGTTTTAATGTGTATCTGTGTGTCAGGTGACAGAGATGTTCACTCAGGGAAGAGCCTTTGCCACCGTACGACTACCCTTCTCTGGACACAAGAACATCTGCGCCCTGGCCCTGTAAGATACACACCACCCATACTGCACCCTGTAAGATACACACCACCCATACTGCACCCTGTAAGATACACACCACCCTGTAAGATACACACCGTGTGTGTGTGTGTGTGTGTGTGTGTGTGTGTGTGTGTGTGTGTGTGTGTGTGTGTGTGTGTGTGTGTGTGTGTGTGTGTGTGTGTGTGTGTGTGTGTGTGTGTGTGTGTGTGTGTGTGTGTGTGTGTGTGTGTAGCATTCAAAAGATTCCTCGTCTTCTGGTGGCTGCAGCTGATGGTTATCTGTACCTCTACAACCTGGACCCACAAGAGGGGGGAGAGTGTACCCTAATGAAGCAGCACAGGTACCCCCACATTACACACCCTAATGAAGCAGCACAGGTACCCCCACATTACACACCCTAATGAAGCAGCACAGGTACATTACCCCCATTACACACCATAATGAAGCAGCACAGGTACCCCCATTACACCCTAATGAAGCAGCACAGGTACACCCCCATTACACACCCTAATGAAGCAGCACAGGTACCCCCAATACACACCCTAATGAAGCAGCACAGGTACCCCCAAACACACCCTAATGAAGCAGCAACAGGTACCCCCATTACACCCTAATGAAGCAGCACAGGTACCCCCCAATACACACCCTAATGAAGCAGCACAGGTACCCCCCAATACACACCCTAATGAAGCAGCACAGGTACCCCCCAATACACACCCTAATGAAGCAGCACAGATACCCCCCCCATTACACACCCTAATGAAGCCCATTACACACCCTAATGAAGCTGCACAGATAATGAAGCAGCACAGGTACCCCCCCATTACACACCTAATGAAGCCCCCCCCATTACACACCCTAATGAAGCAGCACAGGTACAGATACCCCCCCCAATACACACCCTAATGAAGCAGCACAGGTACCCCCCAATACACACCCTAATGAAGCAGCACAGGTACCCCCCCATTACACACCCTAATGAAGCAGCACAGGTACCCCCCCATTACACACCCTAATGAAGCAGCACAGGTACCCCCCATTACACACCCTAATGAAGCTGCACAGATACCCCCCCATTACACACCCTAATGAAGCTGCACAGATACCCCCCCATTACACACCCTAATGAAGCTGCACAGATACCCCCCCCATTACACACCCTAATGAAGCTGCACAGATACCCCCCATTACACACCCTAATGAAGCAGCACAGATACCCCCATTACACACCCTAATGAAGCTGCAGGTACCCCCTTATATTCTAGATCAGTGTTTCTCAAAGGCCCGGGGATCTTTCACCACTTTAATATGTTCCAGTCAATACACATGACTTTGATACGACTACTAGACAACTTTAATATGTTCCAGTGAATACACGTGGATTTGATACAACTACTAGACTACTTTAATATGTTCCAGTCAATACACGTGGATTTGATGTTAGCTAACATAACCCTAGATGGTATTCAATGGGTGTTGTTTAATGTGTGGCTGTTCTAGATTCATTACATTACACAGTATATAAAGGTGTCATTTCTAGAGTTTAAATATAGATTTTTTTTTAACAATATTCAAACGTTTTGAGATGCACCTGTATGTCAATAACATTAAACTAGACAGCTAATTAGTGAAATGGAAAATACAGGAAGGGGAATTAGTCAATTGTGATTCAATCTAGAAATGTTCCGTTTCCTCTTTCCACTAGGCAAGTGGGACACGGTTTTATTCCTAATTATTCCCTATATCAACAGTATCAATATAATTACAGTATTACAATATAATGGGTTTTGTTTATGTGTTTTTAGGTTGGATGGCAGTGCTGAGCCTGCCAATGAGATCCTGGAACAAGGATCACATGACCGCCCACTGACCACACAGACCTACAACACTGCAGCAACTAAAGGTACACAAACACTAAACCAACTCATCTACACTGTATGTATATATATATATATATATATATATATATATATACAGTAAATATACACATTGTTTAATGTTGGGATCGTTAAAACGTAATAAACACAATTTCAAGTCATACTACACATTTAGGTTTAAACTCTTTCTCTTTTTGCTTCTAAGCTCCTGCAGCTCTTTAGCTGAGAGCTTGTGGTCGTTGACTCGTTGCCATGCTGGAAGTTGAACTTTGTCCCAGTTTCAGCTTTTTTGCTGTGAGCTTTAAATATTGTTGTCACATGCAGACTTTGAGAGTGTGTCTAAACCCCAATTAGTGAACCATTATTTATATATACATATTTGTTTAAAGCTTTACTCCAATCTGAACTTACTGTACAGTACACATTTTTAATTTTTCTTAGATGACAAGCAAGGACTCACCTGCATATATAAACAGTGCACAACAAGCCTTTACATTTGCAAAATGAATTACTAATTCATTAAAGGAAAGGTTCCGTCCTGTAGTATTTTAAATGGAATATATATATATGTAATATGTAATGGACATAACAAATAGAGGAGGACTCCAGTGGCAACCTGTGAAGCTCTGGTGAACTCCATGCCCGAGAGAGTTAAGGCAGTGCTGGAAAATGATGGTGGCCACACAAAATATTTACAGTTTGGCAAAACTTGGACATTTTCACTTCACAAGATATAATCAAATATTTACAAAAATGTGAGGGGTGAACTCACTTTTGTTAACAGTGGTTCAGACATTAATGGCTGTGTGTTGAGTTATTTTGAAGAGACAGCCAATTGAAGGGACACTCACTACTTTACATTGTTTCCACTGTAACTTCTCCAATGGACCTTGTGCACAATGTCTCATTCTTGCTAGCACACTCGTCCTTGCTAGCACACCTGTCCTTGCTAGCACACTCGTCCTTGCTAGCACACCTGTCCTTGCTAGCACACCTGTCCTTGCTAGCACACCTGTCCTTGCTAGCACACCTGTCCTTGCTAGCACACCCGTCCTTGCTAGCACACTAATCCTTGCTAGCACACTAATCCTTGCTAGCACACTAATCCTTGCTAGCACACTAATCCTTGCTAGCACACCCGTCCTTGCTAGCACACTCGTCCTTGCTAGCACACCTGTCCTTGCTAGCACACTCGTCCTTGCTAGCACACCTGTCCTTGCTAGCACACCCGTCCTTGCTAGCACACCCGTCCTTGCTAGCACACCCGTCCTTGCTAGCACACCCGTCCTTGCTAGCACACTAATCCTTGCTAGCACACCCGTCCTTGCTAGCACACTCGTCCTTGCTAGCACACGTGTCCTTGCTAGCACACCCGTCCTTGCTAGCACACCCGTCCTTGCTAGCACACCCGTCCTTGCTAGCACACCCGTCCTTGCTAGCACACCCGTCCTTGCTAGCACACCCGTCCTTGCTAGCACAACCGTCCTTGCTAGCACAACCGTCCTTGCTAGCACACCGTCCTTGCTAGCACACCCGTCCTTGCTAGCACACCCGCCCTGCTAGCACACCCGTCCTTGCTAGCACACCCGCCCTGCTAGCACACCCGTCCCTGCTAGCACACCCGTCCTTGCTAGCACACCCGCCCCTTGCTAGCACACCCGTCCCTGCTAGCACACCCGTCCCTGCTAGCACACCCGCCCCTGCTAGCACACCCGTCCTGCTAGCACACCCGCCCTGCTAGCACACCCGCCCTGCTAGCACACCCGCTAGCACACCCGCCCTGCTAGCACACCCGCCTTGCTAGCACAACCGCCCTTGCTAGCACAACCCGCCCTGCTAGCACACCCGCCCTGCTAGCACACCCGCCCTTGCTAGCACACCCGTCCTTGCTAGCACACACCCGTCCTTGCTAGCACACCGTCCTTGCTAGCACAACCGTCCTTGCTAGCACAACCGTCCTTGCTAGCACAACCGTCCTTGCTAGCACACCCGTCCTTGCTAGCACACCCGTCCTTGCTAGCACACCCGCTGGCCTTGATGCTGGCCCTGATGCTGGCCTTGATGCTAGTTTTAATATCGGCCCAAATGCTGGCCCCGGCGGCTGGCCCTACACCAAGGGGTATTGAATACTTTTGAGATTAGTAGTTTAAGTGGTTTGGTGTAACAAACAACAAAGTTACCGGAGAATAAATAATAGTTCCTCTCCACTTCTAACCATTGACTGCTGACTTTTTCAGGTTACTGTGAGGAGGTTGGTGCAGTGGGAGGAGCGGGACTAGAGGATGATCTCAACGACCTCCGTTTGGATGATGAGAATGAGGAGCAGCCACCACTTATCCTGGAGACAGACTGAATGACAGCTGCAGCAACTAATCAGAGAGCTTCTCTGGTGCTGCTAGGAACATGTGACTTTGGGGGAGGGGGGGGGCGTGTTTAAAAACGCTTAGCGTTCCACAGCCTGTCTGTCTATCTATGGATTTATAGGATGATATTTGCCCCTTCTCTGTCCACCTGTCCAGGTGACCACACCCCTCTGTCCACCTGTCCAGGTGACCCCACCCCTCCTCTGTCCAGGTGACCACACCCTCCTCTGTCCAGGTGACCACACCCCTCCTCTGTCCAGGTGACCCATCCCCTCCTTTGTCCAGGTGACCCCACCCCTCCTGTGTCCTGGTGACCACACCCCTCCTCTGTCCAGCTGACCACACCCCTCTGTCCAGGTGACCACACCCCTCCTCTGTCCAGGTGACCACACCTCTCCTCTGTCCAGGTGACCACACCCATCCTCTGTCTAGGTGACCACACCCCTCCTCTGTCTAGTTGACCCCACCCCTCCTCTGTCCAGGGGACCACACCCCTCCTCTGTCCTGGTGACCACACCCCTCTGTCCAGTTGACCACACCCCTCTGTCCAGTTGACCACACCCCTCCTCTGTCCAGGTGACCCCACCCCTCCTCTGTCCAGGTGACCACACCCCTCTGTCCAGTTGAACCCACCCCTCCTCTGTCCAGGTGACCCCACCCCTCCTCTGTCCAGGTGACCACACCCCTCTGTCCAGTTGAACCCACCCCTCCTCTGTCCAGTTGAACCCACCCCTCCTCTGTCCTGGTGACCACACCCCTCTGTCCTGGTGACTCTGTAGCTTTACATGTGCAAGACTAGATCCCCACCGCGGTGTCTGAACCGCTCTTGTGTGTGTATGGTTGTGCGTGCGTGTGCATGCGTGTCTGTGTATGCGTGCGTATGTGTGTGTGGTTGCGCGTGCGTCTGTATGTGTGTGGTTGTGCGTGCGTGTGCATGTGTGTGGTTGTGCATGTGTGTGTGGTTGTGCGTGCATGTGTGTGTGGTTGTGTGGTTGCGCATGCGTGCGTGTGCATGTGTGTGTGTGGTTGTGCGTGTGCATGTGTGTGGTTGTGCGTGTGCATGTGTGTGTGGTTGTGCGTGCGTGTGCATGTGTACGGTTGTGCGTGTGCGTGTGGTTGTGCGTGTGCATGCACACACAGTGTTGAATGGAAGTGTAAGTGCCTATCTTCCCATCGTCATGGCTACAACAGGATAATAAAGTGTTTTATCATTGTGGCAACTACAAAATAAAGCAGTGGATTTCCAGCTTTTTGATCTTAATTCAGCGTATTTTCTACTCCTAAACACACATACCCACAAGCCCATCTCAAATGTTGTTAAATGATGTTCTGGAAGCTTTTCACATCAGGTGTGTGTAAGTGTCAGCTAGGCATGTATATTAGCATACAGTACTATTAGCCATATTATCTTACACTAACCAATGAGATGGAAGCTTAGTAAACAAGCCCTGCTCCCTCTACTGATATTGGTCAGTGAGGTTGACAGAACAATCTGATTGGATAACAGAATGCCTGTGTGTGTGTCTGTGTGTGTTGGAGGGTAATGGCTTATGTCCACTGGGTCAAGCACATCCCTGTGTCAGGCACATTCCTTCCCATGATCTACCAAGGGATTCTATACTCCACCCATGATCTACCAAGGGATTCTATACTCCACCCATGATCTACCAAGGGATTCTATACTCCACCCATGATCTACCAAGGGATTCTATACTCCACCCATGATCTACCAGGGGATTCTATACTCCACCCATGATCTACCAGGGATTCTATACTCCACCCATGATCTACCAAGGGATTCTATACTCCACCCATGATCTACCAAGGGATTCTATACTCCACCCATGATCTACCAGGGGATTCTATACTCCACCCATGATCTACCAGGGGATTCTATACTCCACCCATGATCTACCAAGGGATTCTATACTCCACCCATGATCTACCAAGGGATTCTATACTCCACCCATGATCTACCAGGGGATTCTATACTCCACCCATGATCTACCAGGGATTCTATACTCCACCCATGATCTACCAAGGGATTCTATACTCCACCCATGATCTACCAAGGGATTCTATACTCCACCCATGATCTACCAAGGGATTCTATACTCCACCCATGATCTACCAAGGGATTCTATACTCCACCCATGATCTACCAAGGGATTCTATACTCCACCCATGATCTACCAAGGGATTCTATACTCCACCCATGATCTACCAAGGGATTCTATACTCCACCCATGATCTACCAAGGGATTCTATACTCCACCCATGATCTACCAAGGGATTCTATACTCCACCCATGATCTACCAGGGGATTCTATACTCCACCCATGATCTACCAAGGGATTCTATACTCCACCCATGATCTACCAAGGGATTCTATACTCCACCCATGATCTACCAAGGGATTCTATACTCCACCCATGATCTACCAAGGGATTCTATACTCCACCCATGATCTACCAGGGGATTCTATACTCCACCCATGATCTACCAAGGGATTCTATACTCCACCCATGATCTACCAAGGGATTCTATACTCCACCCATGATCTACCAAGGGATTCTATACTCCACCCATGATCTACCAGGGATTCTATACTCCACCCATGATCTACCAGGGATTCTATACTCCACCCATGATCTACCAAGGGATTCTATACTCCACCCATGATCTACCAGGGGATTCTATACTCCACCCATGATCTACCAAGGGATTCTATACTCCACCCATGATCTACCAAGGGATTCTATACTCCACCCATGATCTACCAGGGGATTCTATACTCCACCCATGATCTACCAAGGGATTCTATACTCCACCCATGATCTACCATGGGATTCTATACTCCACCCATGATCTACCAAGGGATGATCTACCAGGGATTCTATACTCCACCCATGATCTACCAAGGGATTCTATACTCCACCCATGATCTACCAAGGGATTCTATACTCCACCCATGATCTACCAAGGGATTCTATACTCCACCCATGATCTACCAAGGGATTCTATACTCCACCCATGATCTACCAAGGGATTCTATACTCCACCCATGATCTACCAAGGGATTCTATACTCCACCCATGATCTACCAAGCTAACTAGAGGGGTAACTAGAGGCTGTGAGTGGTTTAAGGTTAACTAGAGGCTGTGAGTGGTTTATGGTTAACTAGAGGCTGTGAGTGGTTTAAGGTTAACTAGAGGCTGTGAGTGGTTTAAGGTTAACTAGAGGCTGTGAGTGGTTTAACGTTAAGTAGAGGCTGTGAGTGGTTTAAGGTTAACTAGAGGCTGTGAGTGGTTTAAGGTTAACTAGAGGCTGTGAGTGGTATAAGGTTAACTAGAGGCTGTGAGTGGTTTAAGGTTAACTAGAGGCTGTGAGTGGTTTAAGGTTAACTAGAGGCTGTGAGTGGTTTAAGGTTAACTAGAGGCTGTGAGTGGTTTAAGGTTAACTAGAGGCTGTGAGTGGTTTAAGGTTAACTAGAGGCACAGCATACAATCCTTCTGTAAACATTCAAAAAATCCCAATTAAATGTTGTTTTACAAATAAGCCAAATGTACAATATATTTACAAATGAACAAATGAAAATTCCCAGGGAAGAATTGTAGCAACAGCCACTTAACCACTCCTAGCAACAGCCACTTAACCACTCCTAGCAACAGCCACTTAACCACTCCTAGCAACAGCCACTTAACCACTCCTACTCTCACTTAACCACTCCTAGCAACAGCCACTTAACCACTCCTAGCAACAGCCACTTAACCACTCCTAGCAACAGCCACTTAACCACTCCTAGCAACAGCCACTTAACCACTCCTAGCAACAGCCACTTAACCACTCCTAGCAACAGCCACTTAACCACTCCTAGCAACAGCCACTTAACCACTCCTAGCAACAGCCACTTAACCACTCCTAGCAACAGCCACTTAACCACTCCTAGCAACAGCCACTTAACCACTCCTAGCAACAGCCACTTAACCACTCCTACTCTCACTTAACCTCTCCTACCCTCATTTAACCTCTCCTACCCTCACTTAACCTCTCCTACCCTCACTTAACATAGGCTCATTCTGAAGAATAAAAACGTATAAAATTACATGCAATGCAACATCCACGAGATATAAAGATATATAGCAACAATAATAATAGCACGAATTACCCTCAACTACATTGCTTACGTCCTAAGAAAGATATTATGACAAAAGTGAAAGAAAAATATGCGAATCATAAAATCTGAGGGAACACCCTTTCCTCCCCTCATTCTCGTCGTCTTTCCCAACTTTTCTCTCCCTCCGTTGTATTTATCCTTTTTTTATACTTCTTCCTCTCTTTCCCTCCTTTCTCCACACACCCCCACTGCACGCATTCACGACACGCACATACACACGCGCAGGTATTTACGTCAGCACGTATTTACGTCAGCACGTCTCTGTTTGAGCTAAACCAGAGCCACCGAAAATGTCCGTCTGTGTGTTATGGCTTGGTCGGGACGGGGGACTTTGCCAGGAAATAATACACATTTCCCCCTGAGTAAACCGACACAACCCATACATTCTGACACACTAGAAAGCTTTCCGGTGGAGGAGTGTCGAGTTGGCGTGTTGATAAATGTGTTAGGGCGAACTCACACCCGGAGTGTATAGAGACTGTTATCGCGTTGTAATGTCGGGTCCTGGGTCTCGAAGGAACGGGTCCAGCATCAAAATCCGCCTGACAGGTAACGTTAGTTAGCTGCTATATGGAGCTGCTATATGCTATATGGAGCTGCTATATGGAACTGCTATATGGAGATGTTTTATGCTATATGGAGCTGCTATATGCTATATGGAACTGCTATATGGAACTGCTATATGGAGATGTTTTATGCTATATGGAGCTGCTATATGCTATATGGAGCTGCTATATGGAACTGCTATATGGAGATGTTTTATGCTATATGGAGCTGCTATATGCTATATGGAACTGCTATATGCTATATGGAGCTGCTATATGGAACTGCTATATGGAGATGTTTTATGCTATATGGAGCTGCTATATGCTATATGGAACTGCTATATGCTATATGGAGCTGCTATATGGAGATGCTATATGGAGCTGCTATATGGAGCTGCTACATGCTATATGGAGCTGCTATATGGAGCTGCTATATGCTATATGGAGCTGCTATATGCTATATGGAGCTGCTATATGCTATATGGAGCTGCTATATGCTATATGGAGCTGCTATATGCTATATGGAGCTGCTACATGCTATATGGAGCTGATATATGCTATATGGAGCTGCTATATGCTATATGGAGCTGCTACATGCTATATGGAGCTGCTATATGCTATATGGAGCTGCTATATGCTATATGGAGCTGCTATATGCTATATGGAGCTGCTATATGCTATATGGACCTGCTATATGCTATATGGACCTGCTATATGCTATATGGACCTGCTATATGCTATATGGACCTGCTATATGCTATATGGACCTGCTATATGCTATATGGACCTGCTATATGCTATATGGACCTGCTATATGCTATATGGACCTGCTATATGCTATATGGACCTGCTATATGCTATATGGACCTGCTATATGCTATATGGACCTGCTATATGCTATATGGACCTGCTATATGCTATATGGACCTGCTATATGCTATATGGACCTGCTATATGCTATATGGACCTGCTATATGCTATATGGACCTGCTATATGCTATATGGAGATGCTATATGGAGCTGCTATATGCTATATGGACCTGCTATATGCTATATGGACCTGCTATATGCTATATGGAGCTGCTATATGCTATATGGAGCTGCTATATGCTATATGGAGCTGCTACATGCTATATGGAGCTGCTACATGCTATATGGAGCTGCTACATGCTATATGGAGCTGCTACATGCTATATGGACCTGCTACATGCTATATGGACCTGCTATATGCTATATGGACCTGCTATATGCTATATGGACCTGCTATATGCTATATGGAGCTGCTATATGGAGCTGCTATATGGAGCTGCTATATGGAGATGCTATATGGAGCTGCTACATGCTATATGGAGCTGCTACATGCTATATGGAGCTGCTACATGCTATATGGAGCTGCTACATGCTATATGGAGCTGCTACATGCTATATGGAGCTGCTACATGCTATATGGAGCTGCTACATGCTATATGGAGCTGCTACATGCTATATGGAGCTGCTACATGCTATATGGAGCTGCTACATGCTATATGGAGCTGCTACATGCTATATGGAGCTGCTACATGCTATATGGAGCTGCTACATGCTATATGGAGCTGCTACATGCTATATGGAGCTGCTACATGCTATATGGACCTGCTATGGATGCATATATGGAGCTGCTACATGCTATATGGAGCTGCTACATGCTATATGGAGCTGCTATATGCTATATGGAGCTGCTACATGCTATATGGAGCTGCTACATGCTATATGGAGCTGCTACATGCTATATGGACCTGCTACATGCTATATGGAGCTGCTATATGCTATATGGAGCTGCATGCTATATGGACCTGCTACATGCTATACATGCTATATGGAGCTGCTACATGCTATATGGAGCTGCTACATGCTATATGGAGCTGCTACATGCTATATGGAGCTGCTACATGCTATATGGAGCTGCTACATGCTATATGGAGCATGCTGGAGCTGCTACATGCTATATGGAGCTGCTACATGCTATATGGAGCTGCTACATGCTATATGGAGCTGCTACATGCTATATGGAGCTGCTACATGCTATATGGAGCTGCTACATGCTATATGGAGCTGCTACATGCTATATGGAGCTGCTATATGGAGCTGCTACATGCTATATGGATGCTACATGCTATATGGAGCATGGAGCTGCTATATGCTATATGGAGCTGCTATATGCTATATGGAGCTGCTATATGCTATATGGAGCTGCTATATGCTATATGGAGCTGCTATATGGAGCTGCTATATGGAGCTGCTATATGCTATATGGAGCTGCTATATGTAGCTGCTATATGGAGCTGCTATATGCTATATGGAGCTGCTATATGGATCTGTAGAGTGAGAGGGAGGATCTGTAGAGTGAGAGGGAGGATCTGTAGAGTGAGAGGGAGGATCTGTAGAGTGAGAGGGAGGATCTGTAGAGTGAGAGGGAGGATCTGTAGAGGGAGAGGGAGGATCTGTAGAGTGAGAGGGAGGATCTGTAGAGGGAGAGGGAGGATCTGTAGCGGGAGAGGGAGGATCTGTAGCGGGAGAGGGAGGATCTGTAGCGGGAGAGGGAGGATCTGTAGAGGGTTCAAATGAAGGGCCAAATGAAAGGGAGGGAGTACAAGAGTGGGCTAAGCACACAGCCCTGTGGGACACCGGTGGTCAGGGTGGAGGAGGTGAGGTTGTCTAACCTAACAGATTGAGGTCTGTTATTTAGGAAGATTTGCCAAGTGATTGATGTATTTATTCGATATGTTGATGTTTTAAAATTCAACTTATTCTGCATGGATATGTTTTTTTAAAGCTAAGTTCCCCCTGACACGCCCATGACCTCGCCCAGCAACTATGGGCCTTTTTGATCAAGATTACTTTGGTAGTGGCGTGTGATTGGTTGACTGATTTCTTTTTATCCTTTAGTTTTATGTGCCAAGAACCTTGCAAAGAAAGATTTCTTCCGTAAGTATGAATTCAGTAACATTTACAGGGAGCGATAAGAGGGTCTTTAACCCTGTCTCTCATATCATTCATCCTCTCCTTTTCTAAATACTTTTCCTTTATGCATCTTTTTCCCATTCACTTTTTCCCCCCTCACTTTCTTCCGCCATTATCAGTACTACCACTAATATTTAATATACTAACACTATTACTACTATTACCACTAATATTACTACTACCTATAATATCTAACATACTAACACTATTACTACAAATATCAGTACTAGCACTAATATCTTAAGAACACTAATACCAATAATAATATTACTACTACCACTAATATTCTAACACTATTACTACTATTACCAATAATATTACTACTACCACTAATATCTAATATACTAACACTATTACTACTATTATGAATAATATTACTACTACCTATAATATCTAATATACTAACACTATTACTACTAATATCAGTACTACCACTAATATCTTACGAACACTAATACCAATAATATTACTACTACCACTAATATCTAATATACTAACACTATTACTACTATTACCAATAATATTACTACTACCACTAATATCTAATATACTGACACTATTACTACTATTACCAATAATATTACTACTACCTATAATATCTAATATACTAACACTATTACTACTATTATGAATAATATTACTACTACCTATAATATCTAATATACTAACACTATTACTACTATTACCACTAATATTACTACTACCTATAATATATAATATACTAACACTATTACTACTAATATCAGTACTATCACTAATATCTAATATACTAATACCAATAATATTACTATTACCTATACTATCTGATATACTAACACTATTGCCACTAATATTACTACTACCTATACTATCTAATATACTAAAACTATTACTACTAATATCTAATATACTAAAACTAGTACTGCCAATAATATTACTACTACCTATAATATCTCTATATATTAACAGTATTACTACTAATTATTGTATTATCATATGTACATTATTATATTTTAATGGTATGCAGGGCTGCCGGACCCGTTTGCTAAAGTGGTCGTGGATGGATCTGGACAGTGTCACTCTACAGATACAGTAAAGAGCACACTAGATCCCAAATGGAACCAGCACTATGACCTGTAAGTACTCGCGACACATTAGCATGTGATTGCTATTAGTAACCGACACTAATTTGGACTACATATTCATACAGGTTTATGGGATGCATGTTAGGAATCATACATGTTATGGGATACATATTAGGAATCATACAGGTTTATGGGATACATATTAGGAATCATACAGGTTTATGGGATACATATTAGGAATCATACAGGTTTATGGGATGCATGTTATGGGATACATATTAGGAATCATACAGGTTTATGGGATACATGTTAGGAATCATACAGGTTTATGGGATACATATTAGGAATCATAAAGGTTTATGGGATACATGTTATGGGATACATATTAGGAATCATAAAGGTTTATGGGATACATGTTATGGGATACATATTAGGAATCATACAGGTTTATGGGATACATGTTATGGGATACATATTAGGAATCATACAGGTTTATGGGATACATGTTAGGGGATACAAATTAGGAATCATACATATTGGGAATCATACAGGTTTATGGGATACATGTTAGGAATCATACAGGTTTATGGGATACATATTGGGAATTATACAGGTTTATGGGATACATGTTAGGAATCATACAGGTTTATGGGACACGTGTGTGTTTGCTGACCCTGGTGTGTGTGTGTGCGCGTGTGTGTGTTTGCTGACCCTGGTGTGTTGTGTGTCTGTGTTTGCTGACCCTGGTGTGTGTGTGTGTGTGTGTGTGTGTGTGTGTGTAGCTACGTAGGGAAGACAGACTCCATCACCATCAGTCTGTGGAACCATAAGAAGATCCACAAGAGGCAGGGAGCCGGGTTTCTGGGCTGCATACGACTCTTATCCAACACCGTCAGTAGACTGAAAGATACCGGCTGTAAGTGATAACACTCTGGTTTATCACCCTCACACAAACCGTATTAATATAATGATAATAAAACACACTAACACTCTGGTTTATCACCCTCACACAAACCGTATTAATATAATGATAATAAAACACACTAACACTCTGGTTTATCACCCTCACACAAACCGTATTAATATAATGATAATAAAACACACTAACACTCTGGTTTATCACACAAACAGTATTAATATAATGATAATAAAACACACTAACACTCTGGTTTATCACACAAACCGTATTAATATAATGATAATAAAACACACTAACACTCTGGTTTATCACACAAACAGTATTAATATAATTATAATAAAACACACTAACACTCTGGTTTATCACCCTCACACAAACCGTATTAATATAATGATAATAAAACACACTAACACTCTGGTTTATCACACAAACAGTATTAATATAATCATAATAAAACACACTAACACTCTGGTTTATCACACAAACAGTATTAATATAATGATAATAAAACACACTAACACTCTGGTTTATCACACAAACAGTATTATTATAATGATAATAAAACACACTAACACTCTGGTTTATCACCCTCACACAAACAGTATTAAGATAATGATAATAAAACACACTAACACTCTGGTTTATCACCCTCACACAAACCGTATTAATATAATGATAATAAAACACACTAACACTCTGGTTTATCACACAAACAGTATTAAGATAATGATAATAAAACACACTAACACTCTGGTTTATCACACAAACAGTTTTAATATAATGATAATAAAACACACTAACACTCTGGTTTATCACCCTCACACAAACAGTATTAATATAATGATAATAAAACACACTAACACTCTGGTTTATCACACAAACAGTATTAAGATAATGATAATAAAACACACTAACACTCTGGTTTATCACACAAACAGTATTAATATAATGATCATAATAAGATCCTCTCAAACCCCCAGACCAGCGGTTGGATTTGTGTAAGCTGAACCCTTCAGACAGCGATGCAGTTCGAGGTCAAATCGTAGGTACAGATGGTAGATATGGCTGGGGGTTAATGCTTCAGGTTCCAGTTTCAGATCAGATGGTAGAATGGCATGTTAACTTAGCCCTGGTGACATGGGGTTAAGCTTCAGATAGTCCAGTTTCAGATCAGATGGTAGATATGGCATGGGGGTTAATGCTTCAGATAGTGATCCAGTTTCAGATCAGATGGTAGATATGGCATGGGGGTTAATGCTTCAGATAGTGATCCAGTTTCAGATCAGATGGTAGACATGGCATGGGGGTTAATGCTTCAGATAGTGATCCAGTTTCAGATCAGATGGTAGACATGGCATGGGGGTTAATGCTTCAGATAGTGATCCAGTTTCAGATCAGATGGTAGACATGGCATGGGGGTTAATGCTTCAGATAGTGATCCAGTTTCAGATCAGATCAGATGGTAGACATGGCATGGGGGTTAATGCTTCAGATAGTGATCCAGTTTCAGATCAGATGGTAGACATGGCATGGGGGGGTTAATGATCAGATGGTAGACATCAGATAGTGATCCAGTTTCAGATCAGATGGTAGACATGGCATGACATGGCATGGGGGGTTAATGCTTCAGATAGTGATCCAGTTTCAGATCAGATGGTAGACATGGCATGGGGGGTTAATGCTTCAGATAGTGATCCAGTTTCAGATCAGATGGTAGACATGGCATGGGGGTTAATGCTTCAGATAGTGATCCAGTTTCAGATCAGATGGTAGACATGGCATGGGGGTTAATGCTTCAGATAGTGATCCAGTTTCAGATCAGATGGTAGACATGGCATGGGGGTTAATGCTTCAGATAGTGATCCAGTTTCAGATCAGATGGTAGACATGGCATGGGGGGTTATCCAGTTTGATCAGATGGTAGACATGGCATGGGGGTTAATGCTTCAGATAGTGATCCAGTTTCAGATCAGATGGTAGACATGGCATGGGGGTTAATGCTTCAGATCAGTCAGATGGTAGACATGGCAGATAGTTCCAGTTTCAGATCAGATGGTAGACATGGCATGGGGGTTAATGCTTCAGATAGTGATCCAGTTTCAGATCAGATGGTAGATATGGCATGGGGGTTAATGCTTCAGATAGTGATCCAGTAGTAATATACTTTGAGTTTTTGAGTCATACAATATTTACCTTAATATTCCAGTGAGTCTTCAGACCAGAGATCGAATTGGAAGTGGAGGACCAGTGGTGGACTGTAGAGGACTTCTGGAGAATGAGGGGTGAGGGAGGGTGTGTGTGTGTGTTTATAATGTGTGTGTGTGTGTGTGTGTGTGTGTGACAGGTGTTTTAGTGAGGCGCCGCTACCATACTTGTAATGTGTGTGTGTATAATATTTGTAATGTGTGTGTGTAATATGTTTGTACTGTGTGGGTGTGTCTAATATGTGTTTAATGTGTGTGTGTGCAGGCCTGAGTGTGACGGGTGTTTTAGTGAGGAGCCGCTACCATACTCAGACTCTACAGGCGCCGCTGGGGGTGGGACCTGTCGCCTGGATTCACCTAATAATGAGAACAGACTCCAGGCTCAGCGAATCAGAGGTCAGGATTCCAGAGGCCACAACCACACACCTCAGAACCGACCAAACAGCAACCAATCACCTGATCTGCCTGAAGGATATGGTGAGTGGAATGTGGAGATGGAAATATTCACTCAATCAAAAGTACTTTATAAAGACCTTTTTACAACAAAGTTGTCACAAAGTGCTTTCACAAACACCCAACCTGAACTCGACAGAGCACACATCAACAAGTTAAACAAGTTGATACACGCAGGTTAGGAAAAAACTCCCTGATGGGTTGAATTTAGGAAGAAACCTAGAGAGGAACCAGGCTCTGGGGGGTGGCCAGTCATCTTATGGCTGTGCTGGGTGGTCTTATGATAATTTAGTTTAATAATTATCAAATGTGTCTTAGAAAGAACAGAACAGTCCAGGTCAAATATAGTCAGAAAGGGACAATATCATGTATACGTCTGTGCGTGGTGGTTCTTGCAGCACTGACTACAGCTGCAGTCCAGTCTTTGTGAATGGGTTTTGTTTCACAATCCTCTCCAGGGTGCGGTTATCCCTATTGCTTTTTTCTACCACATCTTTTCCTTCCCTTCGCCTCTCTATTTATGTGCATGGACACAGAGCTCTGTGAACAGCCAGCCTCTTTAGCAATGACCTTTTGTGTCTTGCCCTCCTTGTGCAAGGTGTCAATGGTCGTCTTTTGGACAGCTGTCAAGTCAGCAGTCTTCCCCATGATTGTGTAGCCTACAGAACTAGACTGAGAAAGGCCTTTGCAGGTGTTTTGAGGTAATTAGCTGATTAGAGTATGGCACCAGGTGTCTTCAATATTGAACCTTTTCACAATATTCAAATTTTCTGAGATACTGTTTTGGGGTTTTCACTAGTTGTCAGTTAAAATCATCAACATTAAAAGTAATGAACAACACTTGAAATATATCAGTCTGTGTGGAATGAATACATACATTGTATACATTATACAAGTTTCACTTTTTGAATGGAATTACTGAAATAAATCAAGGTTTTGATGATATTCTATTTATATGACCAGCACCTGTATATATAACAGAACACAGAGGGCCCCAGGTTGGTTTCAACACATGTGTACAGGGCTGATGGGTCCAACAGTGTGGCCAGAAGGCACAGGTCCTCTTTAATGGGTGTGTAAACAAGACACAGGGAAAGAGACACAGCAGTTTTCTACGTCCCCGGGACAACAGCATAGCAACTGGGTAAACCCTGAACAGGACCCAGTAGGCTGGAAAACATTAATATGACTGTTTGTGTGTGTGTGTCTAACGTGCGTCTGTGTGTGTCCAACCTGGGTGTGTGTTACAGAGCAGCGCACCACCATACAGGGACAAGTATATTTTCTTCACACACAGACTGGAGTCAGTACCTGGACCGACCCACGGATACCCAGGTGACTATATCACAGTGTTCAGTTTGACCCATCTACTAACACTAACCATATGATACCCAGGTGACTTTATCACAGTGTTCAGTTTGACCCATCTACTAACACTAACCATATGATACCCAGGTGACTATATCACAGTGTTCAGTTTGACCCATCTACTAACACTAACCATAGGATACTCAGGTGACTATATCACAGTGTTCAGTTTGTCCCATCTACTAACACTAACCATAGGATACTCAGGTGACTATATCACAGTGTTCAGTTTGTCCCATCTACTAACACTAACCATAGGATACTCAGGTGACTATATCACAGTGTTCAGTTTGACCCATCTACTAACACTAACTATATGATACCCAGGTGACTATATAAGTGTTCAGTTTGACCCATCTACTAACACTAACTATATGATACCCAGGTGACTATATAAGTGTTCAGTTTGACCCATCTACTAACACTAACTATATGATACCCAGGTGACTATATAAGTGTTCAGTTTGACCCATCTACTAACACTAACCATATGATACTCAGGTGACTATATAAGTGTTCAGTTTGACCCATCTACTAACACTAACCATATGATACCCAGGTGACTATATCACAGTGTTCAGTTTGACCCATCTACTAACACTAACCATAGGATACTCAGGTGACTATATAAGTGTTCAGTTTGACCCATCTACTAACACTAACCATAGGATACTCAGGTGACTATATAAGTGTTCAGTTTGACCCATCTACTAACACTAACTATATGATACCCAGGTGACTTTATCACAGTGTTCAGTTTGTCCCATCTACTAACACTAACCATATGATACCCAGGTGACTATATCACAGTGTTCAGTTTGACCCATCTACTAACACTAACTATATGATACCCAGGTGACTATATCACAGTGTTCAGTTTGACCCATCTACTAACACTAACCATAGGATACTCAGGTGACTATATAAGTGTTCAGTTTGTCCCATCTACTAACACTAACCATATGATACCCAGGTGACTTTATCACAGTGTTCAGTTTGACCCATCTACTAACACTAACCATATGATACCCAGGTGACTATATAAGTGTTCAGTTTGACCCATCTACTAACACTAACCATATGATACTCAGGTGACTATATAAGTGTTCAGTTTGACCCATCTACTAACACTAACCATATGATACTCAGGTGACTTTATCACAGTGTTCAGTTTGACCCATCTACTAACACTAACCATACGACATCCAGGTGACTATATCACAGTGTTCAGTTTGACCCATCTACTAACACTAACCATAGGATACTCAGGTGACTATATCACAGTGTTCAGTTTGACCCATCTACTAACACTAACCATACGACATCCAGGTGACTATATCACAGTGTTCAGTTTGTCCCATCTACTAACACTAACCATAGGATACTCAGGTGACTATATCACAGTGTTCAGTTTGTCCCATCTACTAACACTAACCATAGGATACTCAGGTGACTATATCACAGTGTTCAGTTTGACCCATCTACTAACACTAACCATAGGATACTCAGGTGACTATATCACAGTGTTCAGTTTGACCCATCTACTAACCATATGATACCCAGGTGACTATATAAGTGTTCAGTTTGACCCATCTACTAACACTAACCATATGATACTCAGGTGACTATATCACAGTGTTCAGTTTGACCCATCTACTAACACTAACCATATGATACCCAGGTGACTATATAAGTGTTCAGTTTGACCCATCTACTAACACTAACCATATGATACCCAGGTGACTATATAAGTGTTCAGTTTGACCCATCTACTAACACTAACCATAGGATACTCAGGTGACTATATCACAGTGTTCAGTTTGACCCATCTACTAACACTAACTATATGATACCCAGGTGACTATATCACAGTGTTCAGTTTGACCCATCTACTAACACTAACCATAGGATACTCAGGTGACTATATAAGTGTTCAGTTTGACCCATCTACTAACACTAACCATATGATACCCAGGTGACTTTATCACAGTGTTCAGTTTGACCCATCTACTAACACTAACCATAGGATACTCAGGTGACTTTATCACAGTGTTCAGTTTGACCCATCTACTAACACTAACCATAGGATACTCAGGTGACTTTATCACAGTGTTCAGTTTGACCCATCTACTAACACTAACCATATGATACCCAGGTGACTATATAAGTGTTCAGTTTGACCCATCTACTAACACTAACCATATGATACCCAGGTGACTATATCACAGTGTTCAGTTTGACCCATCTACTAACACTAACCATAGGATACTCAGGTGACTTTATCACAGTGTTCAGTTTGACCCATCTACTAACACTAACCATAGGATACTCAGGTGACTATATCACAGTGTTCAGTTTGACCCATCTACTAACACTAACCATATGATACCCAGGTGACTATATCACAGTGTTCAGTTTGACCCATCTACTAACACTAACCATAGGATACTCAGGTGACTATATCACAGTGTTCAGTTTGTCCCATCTACTAACACTAACCATATGATACCCAGGTGACTTTATCACAGTGTTCAGTTTGACCCATCTACTAACACTAACCATACGACATCCAGGTGACTATATCACAGTGTTCAGTTTGACCCATCTACTAACACTAACCATATGATACCCAGGTGACTATATAAGTGTTCAGTTTGACCCATCTACTAACACTAACCATAGGATACTCAGGTGACTATATCACAGTGTTCAGTTTGACCCATCTACTAACACTAACCATATGATACCCAGGTGACTATATCACAGTGTTCAGTTTGACCCATCTACTAACACTAACCATAGGATACTCAGGTGACTATATAAGTGTTCAGTTTGACCCATCTACTAACACTAACCATAGGATACTCAGGTGACTATATCACAGTGTTCAGTTTGACCCATCTACTAACACTAACCATAGGGTGACTATATCACAGTGTTCAGTTTGACCCATCTACTAACACTAACCATAGGTCAGGTGACTATATAAGTGTTCAGTTTGACCCATCTACTAACACTAACCATAGGATACTCAGGTGACTATATCACAGTGTTCAGTTTGACCCATCTACTAACACTAACCATATGATACTCAGGTGACTATATCACAGTGTTCAGTTTGACCCATCTACTAACACTAACCATAGGATACTCAGGTGACTATATCACAGTGTTCAGTTTGACCCATCTACTAACACTAACCATAGGATACTCAGGTGACTATATCACAGTGTTCAGTTTGTCCCATCTACTAACACTAACCATATGATACCCAGGTGACTATATCACAGTGTTCAGTTTGACCCATCTACTAACACTAACCTCAGGTGACTATATAAGTGTTCAGGATAACCATAGGATACTCAGGTGACTATATCACAGTGTTCAGTTTGACCCATCTACTAACACTAACCATATGATACCCAGGTGACTATATCACAGTGTTCAGTTTGTCCCATCTACTAACACTAACCATATGATACCCAGGTGACTATATCACAGTGTTCAGTTTGACCCATCTACTAACACTAACTATAGGATACTCAGGTGACTATATAAGTGTTCAGTTTGACCCATCTACTAACACTAACCATCAGGTGATCACAGTGTTCAGGTGACTATATCACAGTGTTCAGTTTGACCCATCTACTAACACTAACTATATGATACTATATCCAGGTGACTATATCACAGTGTTCAGTTTGACCCATCTACTAACACTAACCATATGATACTCAGGTGACTATATAAGTGTTCAGTTTGACCCATCTACTAACACTAACCATAGTGTTCAGTTTGACCATCCAGGTGACTATATCACAGTGTTCAGTTTGACCCATCTACTAACACTAACTATATGATACCCAGGTGACTTTATCACAGTGTTCAGTTTGACCCATCTACTAACACTAACCATATGATACCCAGGTGACTATATAAGTGTTCAGTTTGACCCATCTACTAACACTAACCATATGATACCCAGGTGACTATATCACAGTGTTCAGTTTGACCCATCTACCAACACTAACCGTAGCATACTCAGGTGACTATATCACAGTGTTCAGTTTGACCCATCTACTAACACTAACCATAGGATACTCAGGTGACTATATAAGTGTTCAGTTTGACCCATCTACTTCCAGTTATATTTGCATAATTAGACTAGTGATTGGTGGTGGTGAAGTTCCATTTGCATAATTAGACACTTATGCACAGCTAATGACCCATTTAAGTTAAGTTGTCTCAAACTCTGACAAACAAAACTCAACTAAGGCCATGAAGCCAAACTGGTGAAAGTGTTCTGATTGGTCCAGGGACCTGACCAGCGTGAGCTGTGAGGGAGTTAGGTCCACTGC
>CM055752.1:195531-305531 GCA_029465975.1 Dallia pectoralis
GCTGCTACATGCTATATGGAGCTGCTACATGCTATATGGAGCTGCTACATGCTATATGGAGCTGCTACATGCTATATGGAGCTGCTACATGGAGCTGCTATATGCTATATGGAGCTGCTATATGCTATATGGAGCTGCTATATGCTATATGGAGCTGCTATATGGAGCTATATGGAGCTGCTATATGCTATATGGAGCTGCTATATGCTATATGGAGCTGCTATATGTAGCTGCTATATGGAGCTGCTATATGTAGCTGCTATATGGAGCTGGAGCTGCTATATGGATCTGTAGAGGAGAGGGAGGATCTGTAGAGTGAGAGGGAGGATCTGTAGAGGAGAGGGAGGATCTGTAGAGTGAGAGGGAGGATCTGTAGAGTAGGAGGGAGGATCTGTAGAGGGAGAGGGAGGATCTGTAGCGGGAGAGGGAGGATCTGTAGCGGGAGAGGGGAGGATCTGTAGCGGGAGAGGGAGGATCTGTAGAGGGTTCAAATGAAGGGCCAAATGAAAGGGAGGGAGTACAAGAGTGGGCTAAGCACACAGCCCTGTGGGACACCGGTGGTCAGGGTGGAGGAGGTGAGGTTGTCTAACCTAACAGATTGAGGTCTGTTATTTTAGAAGATTTGCCAAGTGATTGATGTATTTATTCGATATGTTGATGTTTTAAAAATTCAACTTATTCTGCATGGATATTTTTAAAGCTAAGTTCCCCCTGACACGCCCATGACCTCGCCCCAGCAACTATGGGCCTTTTTGATCAAGATTACTTTGGTAGTGCGTGTGATTGGTTGACTGATTTCTTTTTATCCTTTAGTTTTATGTGCCAAGAACCTTGCAAAGAAAGATTTCTTCCGTAAGTATGAATTCAGTAACATTTACAGGGAGCGATAAGAGGGTCTTTAACCCTGTCTCTCATATCATTCATCCTCTCCTTTTCTAAATACTTTTCCTTTATGCATCTTTTTCCCATTCACTTTTCCCCCTCACTTTCTTCCATTATCAGTACTACCACTAATATTTAATATACTAACACTATTACTACTATTACCACTAATATTACTACTACCTATAATATCTAACATACTAACACTATTACTACAAATATCAGTACTAGCACTAATATCTTAAGAACACTAATACCAATAATAATATTACTACTACCACTAATATTCTAACACTATTACTACTATTACCAATAATATTACTACTACCACTAATATCTAATATACTAACACTATTACTACTATTATGAATAATATTACTACTACCTATAATATCTAATATACTAACACTATTACTACTAATATCAGTACTACCACTAATATCTTACTTAACACTAATACCAATAATATTACTACTACCACTAATATCTAATATACTAACACTATTACTACTATTACCAATAATATTACTACTACCACTAATATCTAATATACTGACACTATTACTACTATTACCAATAATATTACTACTACCTATAATATCTAATATACTAACACTATTACTACTATTATGAATAATATTACTACTACCTATAATATCTAATATACTAACACTATTACTACTATTACCACTAATATTACTACTACCTATAATATATAATATACTAACACTATTACTACTAATATCAGTACTATCACTAATATCTAATATACTAATACCAATAATATTACTATTACCTATACTATCTGATATACTAACACTATTGCCACTAATATTACCACTACCTACCTATCTAATATACTAAAACTATTACTACTAATATCTAATATACTAAAACTAGTACTGCCAATAATATTACTACTACCTATAATATCTCTATATATTAACAGTATTACTACTAATTATTGTATTATCATATGTACATTATTATATTTTTAATGGTATGCAGGGCTGCCGGACCCGTTGCTAAAGTGGTCGTGGATGGATCTGGACAGTGTCACTCTACAGATACAGTAAAGAGCACACTAGATCCCAAATGGAACCAGCACTATGACCTGTAAGTACTCGCGACACATTAGCATGTGATTGCTATTAGTAACCGACACTAATTTGGACTACATATTCATACAGGTTTATGGGATGCATGTTAGGAATCATACATGTTATGGGATACATATTAGGAATCATACAGGTTTATGGGATACATATTAGGAATCATACAGGTTTATGGGATACATATTAGGAATCATACAGGTTTATGGGATGCATGTTATGGGATACATATTAGGAATCATACAGGTTTATGGGATACATGTTAGGAATCATACAGGTTTATGGGATACATATTAGGAATCATAAAGGTTTATGGGATACATGTTATGGGATACATATTAGGAATCATAAAGGTTTATGGGATACATGTTATGGGATAGATATTAGGAATCATACAGGTTTATGGGATACATGTTATGGGATACATATTAGGAATCATACAGGTTTATGGGATACATGTTAGGGGGATACAAATTAGGAATCATACATATTGGGAATCATACAGGTTTATGGGATACATGTTAGGAATCATACAGGTTTATGGGATACATATTGGGAATTATACAGGTTTATGGGATACATGTTAGGAATCATACAGGTTTATGGGACACGTGTGTGTTTGCTGACCCTGGTGTGTGTGTGTGCGCGTGTGTGTGTTTGCTGACCCTGGTGTGTTGTGTGTCTGTGTTTGCTGACCCTGGTGTGTGTGTGTGTGTGTGTGTGTGTGTGTGTGTAGCTACGTATGGGAAGACAGACTCCATCACCATCAGTCTGTGGAACCATAAGAAGATCCACAAGAGGCAGGGAGCCGGGTTTCTGGGCTGCATACGACTCTTATCCAACACCGTCAGTAGACTGAAAGATACCGGCTGTAAGTGATAACACTCTGGTTTATCACCCTCACACAAACCGTATTAATATAATGATAATAAAACACACTAACACTCTGGTTTATCACCCTCACACAAACCGTATTAATATAATGATAATAAAACACACTAACACTCTGGTTTATCACCCTCACACAAACCGTATTAATATAATGATAATAAAACACACTAACACTCTGGTTTATCACACAAACAGTATTAATATAATGATAATAAAACACACTAACACTCTGGTTTATCACACAAACCGTATTAATATAATGATAATAAAACACACTAACACTCTGGTTTATCACACAAACAGTATTAATATAATTATAATAAAACACACTAACACTCTGGTTTATCACCCTCACACAAACCGTATTAATATAATGATAATAAAACACACTAACACTCTGGTTTTATCACACAAACAGTATTAATATAATCATAATAAAACACACTAACACTCTGGTTTTATCACACAAACAGTATTAATATAATGATAATAAAACACACTAACACTCTGGTTTATCACACAAACAGTATTATTATAATGATAATAAAACACACTAACACTCTGGTTTATCACCCTCACACAAACAGTATTAAGATAATGATAATAAAACACACTAACACTCTGGTTTATCACCCTCACACAAACCGTATTAATATAATGATAATAAAACACACTAACACTCTGGTTTATCACACAAACAGTATTAAGATAATGATAATAAAACACACTAACACTCTGGTTTATCACACAAACAGTTTTAATATAATGATAATAAAACACACTAACACTCTGGTTTATCACCCTCACACAAACAGTATTAATATAATGATAATAAAACACACTAACACTCTGGTTTATCACACAAACAGTATTAAGATAATGATAATAAAACACACTAACACTCTGGTTTATCACACAAACAGTATTAATATAATGATCATAATAAGATCCTCTCAAACCCCCAGACCAGCGGTTGGATTTGTGTAAGCTGAACCCTTCAGACAGCGATGCAGTTCGAGGTCAAATCGTAGGTACGGCTGGTTGGGTTATTATGAATGTGAACTTAGCCCTGGTGACAGTGATCCAGTTTCAGATCAGATGGTAGATATGGCATGGGGGTTAATGCTTCAGATAGTGATCCAGTTTCAGATCAGATGGTAGATATGGCATGGGGGTTAATGCTTCAGATAGTGATCCAGTTTCAGATCAGATGGTAGACATGGCATGGGGGTTAATGCTTCAGATAGTGATCCAGTTTCAGATCAGATGGTAGACATGGCATGGGGGTTAATGCTTCAGATAGTGATCCAGTTTCAGATCAGATGGTAGACATGGCATGGGGGTTAATGCTTCAGATAGTGATCAGTTTCAGATCAGATGGTAGACATGGCATGGGGGTTAATGCTTCAGATAGTGATCCAGTTTCAGATCAGATGGTAGACATGGCATGGGGGGTTAATGCTTCAGATAGTGATCTTTCAGATCAGATGGTAGACATGGCATGGGGGTTAATGCTTCAGATAGTGATCAGATGGTAGACAGTTTCAGATCAGATTTCAGATCAGATGGTAGACATGGCATGGGGGTTAATGCTTCAGATAGTGATCAGTTTCAGATCAGATGGTAGACATGGCATGGGGGTTAATGCTTCAGATAGTGATCCAGTTTCAGATCAGATGGTAGACATGGCATGGGGGTTAATGCTTCAGATAGTGATCCAGTTTCAGATCAGATGGTAGACATGGCATGGGGGTTAATGCTTCAGATAGTTTCAGATCATGGCAGTTTCAGATCAGATTCAGATCAGACATGGCATGGGGGTTAATGCTTCAGATAGTGATCCAGTTTCAGATCAGATGGTAGACATGGCATGGGGGTTAATGCTTCAGATAGTGATCCAGTTTCAGATCAGATGGTAGACATGGCATGGGGGTTAATGCTTCAGATAGTGATCCAGTTTCAGATCAGATGGTAGACATGGCATGGGGGTTAATGCTTCAGATAGTGATCCAGTTTCAGATCAGATGGTAGACATGGCATGGGGGTTAATGCTTCAGATAGTGATCCAGTTTCAGATCAGATGGTAGATATGGCATGGGGGTTAATGCTTCAGATAGTGATCCAGTAGTAATATACTTTGAGTTTTTGAGTCATACAATATTTACCTTAATATTCCAGTGAGTCTTCAGACCAGAGATCGAATTGGAAGTGGAGGACCAGTGGTGGACTGTAGAGGACTTCTGGAGAATGAGGGGTGAGGGAGGTGTGTGTGTGTGTTTATAATGTGTGTGTGTGTGTGTGTGTGTGTGACAGGTGTTTTAGTGAGGCGCCGCTACCATACTTGTAATGTGTGTGTGTATAATATTTGTAATGTGTGTGTGTAATATGTTTGTACTGTGTGGGTGTGTCTAATATGTGTTTAATGTGTGTGTGTGCAGGCCTGAGTGTGACGGGTGTTTTAGTGAGGAGCCGCTACCATACTCAGACTCTACAGGCGCCGCTGGGGGTGGGACCTGTCGCCTGGATTCACCTAATAATGAGAACAGACTCCAGGCTCAGCGAATCAGAGGTCAGGATTCCAGAGGCCACAACCACACACCTCAGAACCGACCAAACAGCAACCAATCACCTGATCTGCCTGAAGGATATGGTGAGTGGAATGTGGAGATGGAAATATTCACTCAATCAAAAGTACTTTATAAAGACCTTTTACAACAAAGTTGTCACAAAGTGCTTTCACAAACACCCAACCTGAACTCGACAGAGCACACATCAACAAGTTAAACAAGTTGATACACGCAGGTTAGGAAAAACTCCCTGATGGGTTGAATTTAGGAAGAAACCTAGAGAGGAACCAGGCTCTGGGGGTGGCCAGTCATCTTATGGCTGTGCTGGGTGGTCTTATGATAATTTAGTTTAATAATTATCAAATGTGTCTTAGAAAGAACAGAACAGTCCAGGTCAAATATAGTCAGAAAGGGACAATATCATGTATACGTCTGTGCGTGGTGGTTCTTGCAGCACTGACTACAGCTGCAGTCCAGTCTTTGTGAATGGGTTTTGTTTCACAATCCTCTCCAGGGTGCGGTTATCCCTATTGCTTTTTCTACCACATCTTTTCCTTCCCTTCGCCTCTCTATTTATGTGCATGGACACAGAGCTCTGTGAACAGCCAGCCTCTTTAGCAATGACCTTTTGTGTCTTGCCCTCCTTGTGCAAGGTGTCAATGGTCGTCTTTTGGACAGCTGTCAAGTCAGCAGTCTTCCCCATGATTGTGTAGCCTACAGAACTAGACTGAGAAAGGCCTTTGCAGGTGTTTTGAGGTAATTAGCTGATTAGAGTATGGCACCAGGTGTCTTCAATATTGAACCTTTTCACAATATTCAAATTTTCTGAGATACTGTTTTGGGGTTTTCACTAGTTGTCAGTTAAAATCATCAACATTAAAAGTAATGAACAACACTTGAAATATATCAGTCTGTGTGGAATGAATACATACATTGTATACATTATACAAGTTTCACTTTTTGAATGGAATTACTGAAATAAATCAAGGTTTTGATGATATTCTATTTATATGACCAGCACCTGTATATATAACAGAACACAGAGGGCCCCAGGTTGGTTTCAACACATGTGTACAGGGCTGATGGGTCCAACAGTGTGGCCAGAAGGCACAGGTCCTCTTTAATGGGTGTGTAAACAAGACACAGGGAAAGAGACACAGCAGTTTTCTACGTCCCCGGGACAACAGCATAGCAACTGGGTAAACCCTGAACAGGACCCAGTAGGCTGGAAAACATTAATATGACTGTTTGTGTGTGTGTGTCTAACGTGCGTCTGTGTGTGTCCAACCTGGGTGTGTGTTACAGAGCAGCGCACCACCATACAGGGACAAGTATATTTTCTTCACACACAGACTGGAGTCAGTACCTGGTGACCGACCCACGGTGATTTACCCAGGTGACTATATCACAGTGTTCAGTTTGTGATACTACTTTATCACAGTGTTCAGTTTGACCCATCTACTAACACTAACCATATGATACCCAGGTGACTATATCACAGTCAGTTTGACCCATCTACTAACACTAACCATAGATACTATGACTATATCACAGTGTTCAGTTTGACCCATCTACTAACACTAACTACTCATGACTATATCACAGTGTTCAGTTTGTCCCATCTACTAACACTAACCATAGATACTAGGTGACTATATCACAGTGTTCAGTTTGACCCATCTACTAACACTAACTATATGATACCCAGGTGACTATATAAGGTTCAGTTTGACTCTACTAACACTAACTATATGATACCCAGGTGACTATATAAGTGTTCAGTTTGACCCATCTACTAACACTAACCATATGATACCCAGGTGACTTTATCAGTTTGACATCTACTAACACTAACCATATGTGTTCAGTTTGACCCATCTACTAACACTAACCATAGTTTGACCCATCTACTAACACTAACCATAGGATACTCAGGTGACTTTATCACAGTGTTCAGTTTGACCCATCTACTAACACTAACCATAGGATACTCAGGTGACTTTATCACAGTGTTCAGTTTGACCCATCTACTAACACTAACCATATGATACCCAGGTGACTATATAAGTGTTCAGTTTGACCCATCTACTAACACTAACCATATGATACCCAGGTGACTATATCACAGTGTTCAGTTTGACCCATCTACTAACACTAACCATAGGATACTCAGGTGACTTTATCACAGTGTTCAGTTTGACCCATCTACTAACACTAACCATAGGATACTCAGGTGACTATATCACAGTGTTCAGTTTGACCCATCTACTAACACTAACCATATGATACCCAGGTGACTATATCAGTGTTCAGTTTGACCCATCTACTAACACTAACCATAGGAGACTCAGGTGACTATATCACAGTGTTCAGTTTGTCCCATCTACTAACACTAACCATATGATGACCCAGGTGACTTTATCACAGTGTTCTACTAGTTTGACCCATCTACTAACTACAGTGTTCACCCATCTACTAACACTAACCATAGGATACGACATCAGGTGACTATATCACAGTGTTCAGTTTGACCCATCTACTAACACTAACCATATGATACCCAGGTGACTATATAAGTGTTCAGTTTGACCCATCTACTAACACTAACCATAGGATACTCAGGTGACTATATCACAGTGTTCAGTTTGACCCATCTACTAACACTAACCATATGATACCCAGGTGACTATATCACAGTGTTCAGTTTGACCCATCTACTAACACTAACCATAGGATACTCAGGTGACTATATAAGTGTTCAGTTTGACCCATCTACTAACACTAACCATAGGATACTCAGGTGACTATATCACAGTGTTCAGTTTGACCCATCTACTAACACTAACCATATGATACTCAGGTGACTATATCACAGTGTTCAGTTTGACCCATCTACTAACACTAACCATAGGATACTCAGGTGACTATATGTTCAGTTTGTTTGACCCATCTACTAACACTAACCATAGGATACCATAGGAGTGGTGACTATATCACAGTGTTCAGTTTGACCCATCTACTAACACTAACCATATGATACTCAGGTGACTATATAAGTGTTCAGTTTGACCCATCTACTAACACTAACCATAGGATACTCAGGTGACTATATCACAGTGTTCAGTTTGACCCATCTACTAACACTAACCATAGGATACTCAGGTGACTATATCACAGTGTTCAGTTTGACCCATCTACTAACACTAACCATAGGATACTCAGGTGACTATATCACAGTGTTCAGTTTGTCCCATCTACTAACACTAACCATATGATACTCAGGTGACTATATATGTTCAGTTTGTCCCATCTACTAACACTAACCATAGGATACTGGTGACTATATCACAGTGTTCAGTTTGACCCATCTACTAACACTAACCATATGATACCCAGGTGACTATATCACAGTGTTCAGTTTGTGTTCACCCATCTACTAACACTAACCATAGGATACCCAGGTGACTATATCACAGTGTGTTTGACTATCTACTAACACTAACCATATGATACCCAGGTGACTATATACAGTGTTCAGTTTGACCCATCTACTAACACTAACCATATGATACCCAGGTGACTTTATCACAGTGTTCAGTTTGACCCATCTACTAACACTAACCATATGATACTCAGGTGACTATATCACAGTGTTCAGTTTGACCCATCTACTAACACTAACTATATGATACCCAGGTGACTATATCACAGTGTTCAGTTTGACCCATCTACTAACCATATGATACTCAGTGACTATATAAGTGTTCAGTTTGACCCATCTACTAACACTAACCATAGGATACTCAGGTGACTATATAAGTGTTCAGTTTGACCCATCTACTAACACTAACCATACGACATCCAGGTGACTATATCACAGTGTTCAGTTTGACCCATCTACTAACACTAACTATATGATACCCAGGTGACTTTATCACAGTGTTCAGTTTGACCCATCTACTAACACTAACCATATGATACCCAGGTGACTATATAAGTGTTCAGTTTGACCCATCTACTAACACTAACCATATGATACCCAGGTGACTATATCACAGTGTTCAGTTTGACCCATCTACCAACACTAACCGTAGCATACTCAGGTGACTATATCACAGTGTTCAGTTTGACCCATCTACTAACACTAACCATAGGATACTCAGGTGACTATATAAGTGTTCAGTTTGACCCATCTACTTCCAGTTATATTTGCATAATTAGACTAGTGATTGGTGGTGGTGAAGTTCCATTTGCATAATTAGACACTTATGCACAGCTAATGACCCATTTAAGTTAAGTTGTCTCAAACTCTGACAAACAAAACTCAACTAAGGCCATGAAGCCAAACTAATTGAAAGTGTTCTGATTGGTCCAGGGACCTGACCAGCGTGAGCTGTGAGGAGTTGGGTCCACTGCCAGCTGGATGGGAGGTGAGGAGCACCGTGTCTGGAAGAATCTACTTTGTGGACCACAACAACCGAACCACACAGTTCACTGACCCCCGACTGCACACCATCATCAGGTACCCATTCAAAGATAACACCACACACACATCACACCACCACACCACACGCACCACCACACGCACCACCACACGCACCACCACACGCACCACCACACGCACCACCACACGCACCACCACACGCACCACCACACGCACCACCACACGCACCACCACACGCACCACCACACGCACCACCACACGCACCACCACACGCACCACCACACGCACCACCTCACGCACCACCTCACGCACCACCTCACGCACCACCTCACGCACCACCACACGCACCACCACACGCACCACCACACGCACCACTACACCACCACACGCACCACCACACGCACCACCACACGCACCACCACACGCACCACCACACGCACCACCACACGCACCACCACACGCACCACCACACGCACCACCACACGCACCACCACACCACCACTACACCACTACACCACCACCACACACGCACCACCACACGCACCACTACGCCACCACACGCACCGCTACACCACCACTACACCACCACACATTTGTACAGCCCCTAACCCTTTTGCATGTTGTGTTTCCAGTCAACACTCACAAGTAAAGGAGGCCTCCCAACCACTGGGTGGGGGAGGGATGGAGGTGGCGGGGGAGGGTGGTGGAGGAGAGGGGGAGGTGACTCTGCGTTACGAGAGAGATCTGGTCCATAAACTGAAGCTACTCCGTCATGAACTGTCGCTACAGCAACCACAGGCTGGACACTGTCGGATAGAGGTCTCCAGAGAGGAGATATTTGAGGTAGAAACACTTACTCACCTGCAAACATGAACACAATGTTACACACTAGATTACACAAAATAAAGTGTGTGTGTGGTGTGTGTGTGTGGTGTGTGTGTGGGGTGTGTGTGTGGGGTGTGTGTGTGGGGTGTGTGTGTGGGGTGTGTGTGTGTGTGTGTGTGTGTGTGTGTGTGTGTGTGTGTGTGTGTGTGTGTGTGTGTGTGTGTGTGGGGTGTGTGTGTGGGTGTGTGTGTGGGGTGTGTGTGTGGGGTGTGTGTGTGGGGTGTGTGTGTGTGTGTGTGTGTGTGTGTGTGTGTGTGTGTGTGTGTGTGGTGTGTGTGTGTGTGGGGTGTGTGTGTGTGGGGTGTGTGTGTGGGGTGTGTGTGTGTGTGTGTGTGTGTGTGGTGTGTGTGTGTGGGGTGTGTGTGTGTGGGGTGTGTGTGTGTGTGTGTGTGTGTGTGTGTGTGTGTGTGGTGTGTGTGTGTGGGGTGTGTGTGTGGTGTGTGTTAGGAGTCATATCGTCAGATCATGAAGATGAGACCAAAGGATCTGAAGAAACGTCTGATGGTGAAGTTTAGAGGAGAAGAAGGCCTGGATTATGGAGGGGTTGCCAGGTAATAAGTAGATCTCATTTAGTAGTTCATACAAACAGGTTATGGTCATCAAAATCAATCTACAGTGCTATCGCTAGGCTAATGTAGAATACCAAGCCTTGGGCTTTTTCTCCATCCTACTTTTACATTTTGGTTGGCTTGATAAATGATGATTATGGGTAACAGGGTTTGGTGCCTAAACCCTGATTCCCTTATTGTGTTCATGTTTCAGGGAGTGGCTGTACCTGCTTTGCCATGAGATGTTAAATCCATACTACGGTCTGTTCCAGTATTCTACAGACAACATCTACACCCTGCAGATTAACCCTGACTCATCTATCAACCCTGTAAGTAAAACAGTTATTAGATCCAAAATTTGAAATTCTAAGTTGTTCATACATTATTAGATCCTACTCCTTACCTACCAGGCCCTCCATGGCTCCATCGGGTGCGTATTGTGTATGTATTGTTTCGGGCGCGTATTGTTTCGGGCGCGTATTGTTTCGGGCGCGTATTGTTTCGGGCGCATATTGTTTCGGGCGCGTATTGTTTCGGGCGCGTATTGTTTCGGGCGCGTATTGTTTCGGGCGCGTATTGTTTCGGGCGCGTATTGTTTCGGGCGCGTATTGTTTCGGGCGCGTATTGTTTCGGGCGCGTATTGTTTCGGGCGCGTATTGTTTCGGGCGCGTATTGTTTCGGGCGCGTATTGTTTCGGGCGCGTATTGTTTCGGGCGCGTATTGTATTGCGCCGGGCGCGTATTGTGTATGTATTGCGCCGGGCGCGTATTGTGTATGTATTGCGCCGGGCGCGTATTGTGTATGTATTGCGTCGGGCGCGTATTGTGTATGTATTGCGTCGGGCGCGTATTGTGTATGTATTGCGTCGGGCGCGTATTGTGTATGTATTGCGTCGGGCGCGTATTGTGTATGTATTGCGTCGGGCGCGTATTGTGTATGTATTGCGTCGGGCGCGTATTGTGTATGTATTGCGTCGGGCGCGTATTGTGTATGTATTGCGTCGGGCGCGTATTGTGTATGTATTGCGTCGGGCGCGTATTGTGTATGTATTGCGTCGGGCGCGTATTGTGTATGTATTGCGTCGGGCGCGTATTGTGTATGTATTGCGTCGGGCGCGTATTGTGTATGTATTGCGTCGGGCGCGTATTGTGTATGTATTGCGTCGGGCGCGTATTGTGTATGTATTGCGTCGGGCGCGTATTGTGTATCTATTGCGTCGGGCGCGTATTGTGTATCTATTGCGTTGCGCGTCGGGCGCGTATTGTGTATGTATTGCGTCGGGCGCGTATTGTGTATGTATTGCGTCGGGCGCGTATTGTGTATGTATTGCGTCGGGCGCGTATTGTGTATGTATTGCGTCGGGCGCGTATTGTGTATGTATTGCGTCGGTCGCGTATTGTGTATGTATTGCGTCGGGCGCGTATTGTGTATGTATTGCGTCGGGCGCGTATTGTGTATGTATTGCGTCGGGCGCGTATTGTGTATGTATTGCGTCGGGCGCGTATTGTGTATGTATTGCGTCGGGCGCGTATTGTGTATCTATTGCGTCGGGCGCGTATTGTGTATCTATTGCGTCGGGCGCGTATTGTGTATCTATTGCATCGGGAGCGTATTTGCGTCGGGCGCGTATTGTATTCGGTATCCTGAAAGCCTCTCCAAATGTAATATTATTAATGTGTGTAACATGTGTTTGTGTTTTTAGGACCACCTGTCATATTTTCACTTTGTGGGCCGTGTTATGGGTCTAGCAGTGTTCCACAGTCACTACATCAATGGTGGATTCACGTTGCCCTTCTACAAACAGCTGCTGGGGAAACCCATCACCTTACAGGACCTGGACAGTACTGACCCGGAACTACACAAAAGTCTTGTCTGGATCCTGTGAGTCTGCCAGCCACACACACACACACTTAGTTTGAAATTGCTTACCATAATGTGTGTTTGTGTGTGTGCAGAGAGAACGACATCACGTCAGTTCTAGATCACACATTCTGCGTGGAACACAGTGCCTTTGGAAAGTTTCTTCAACACGAGCTAAAACCCAATGGACGGAACATCCCGGTAACTGAGGAAAACAAGAAGGAGTATGTTCGTCTGTATGTCAATTGGAGGTTCCTGAGAGGCATCGAGGCCCAGTTCTTGGCTCTGCAGAAAGGATTCAGCGAGCTGATTCCACAACACCTCCTTAAACCATTTGACCACAAAGAGCTGGAGGTACCTGTATGTGTTTGTATTGATCAAGGATCATTCAGTTAGATTGGAAAGTAATTAGGGATGTTCGGCCAGCACCGTTATTCAGTTAGATTGGTAGTAGTTAGGGATGTTCGGCCAGCACCGTTATTCAGTTAGATTGGTAGTAATTAGGGATGTTCGGCCAGCACCGTTATTCAGTTAGATTGGTAGTAATTAGGGATGTTCGGCCAGCACCGTTATTCAGTTAGATTGGTAGTAATTAGGGATGTTCGGCCAGCACCGTTATTCAGTTAGATTGGTAGTAATTAGGGATGTTCGGCCAGCACCGTTATTCAGTTAGATTGATAGTTTAAATGCACCTTGTTTTGGGGAGATTAAAGGACGTTTATAGGAAGTTTCTAAAGTACTGTTAGTGTACTTTAGTAGATGTGGCAGTGTTTTCACAATATAAACGTTTTTACTGAACAATGTTTGCCTACCAAACATAGTGGCTGCTAAGATTGACATACTGCCGACACACCCCTGTGGGTCCATAGTGTTGAGAGTCAGGAAGTAAAGGAGAGGACAGAGTACACACCCCTGGGGAGCTCCTGTGTTGAGTGGAGATTTTGTTTCCAGTCCTCAGTTTGCCAGTTAGTCAACAAGTGTGTGGTTACTATAAACTGTTTTATTGTGTTATTCCATGAGGTTTACTTTTGGTGCCCTGACATAGAGGACTATGTATAAATGGGTTAGGGTTTGCTAACTGGAGAAGAGCGACAAAAGATTTACAAGCTGTAACTGTCTATTCTATTATGTAACAAAGAGGTTTGGAGGTATAATTTAAGATTTAACTTATATTATATACAGATTATTAACAGATCTGTTTCTTGGTTCACTCTAGTTGATCATCGGGGGTTTAGGGAAAATTGATCTTGCTGACTGGAAATCCAACACCCGTCTGAAGCACTGTGCTGTGGATACTAATGTGGTCCGATGGTTCTGGGAGGTGGTGGAAAGTTTTACTGAGGAGAGAAGAGGACGCTTACTGCAGTTTGTTACTGGTTCCACAAGAGTTCCTCTACAAGGTTTCAAGGCTCTGCAGGGTGGGTCAAACACACATGCTACACCATACTCAACACACTCCACAACACACACACCCCACATTACACACACACACACACAAACACACCCCACATTACACACACACACAACACACATGCACTGTTACACCAACAAACCAATGACTCCTAGATATGCACTGTTACACCAACAAGCCAATGACTCCTAGATATGCACTGTTACACCAACAAGCCAATGACTCCTAGATATGCATTGTTACACCAACAAGCCAATGACTCCTAGATATGCACTGTTACACCAACAAACCAATGACTCCTAGATATGCACAGTTACACCAACAAGCCAATGACTCCTAGATATGCACTGTTACACCAACAAACCGATGACTCCTAGATATGCACTGTTACACCAACAAGTCAATGACTCCTAGATATGCACTGTTACACCAACAAACCAATGACTCCTAGATATGCACTGTTACACCAACAAACCAATGACTCCTAGATATGCACACCAACAAGCCAATGACTCCTAGATATGCACTGTTACACAACAAGCCAATGACTCCTAGATATGCACTGTTACACCAACAAACCAATGACTCCTAGATATGCACTGTTACACCAACAAGCCAATGACTCCTAGATATGCACTGTTACACCAACAAACCAATGACTCCTAGATATGCACTGTTACACCAACAAACCAATGACTCCTAGATATGCACTGTTACACCAACAAACCAATGACTCCTAGATATGCACTGTTACACCAACAAACCAATGACTCCTAGATATGCACTGTTACACCAACAAACCAATGACTCCTAGATATGCACTGTTACACCAACAAACCAATGACTCCTAGATATGCACTGTTACACCAACAAACCAATGACTCCTAGATATGCACTGTTACACCAACAAACCAATGACTCCTAGATATGCACTGTTACACCAACAAACCAATGACTCCTAGATATGCACTCCTAGATATGCACTGTTACACCAACAAACCAATGACTCCTAGATATGCACTGTTACACCAACAAACCAATGACTCCTAGATATGCACTGTTACACCAACAAACCAATGACTCCTAGATATGCACTGTTACACCAACAAGCCAATGACTCCTAGATATGCACTGTTACACCAACAAACCAATGACTCCTAGATATGCACTGTTACACCAACAAACCAATGACTCCTAGATATGCACTGTTACACCAACAAACCAATGACTCCTAGATATGCACTGTTACACCAACAAACCAATGACTCCTAGATATGCACTGTTACACCAACAAACCAATGACTCCTAGATATGCACTGTTACACCAACAAACCAATGACTCCTAGATATGCACTGTTACACCAACAAACCAATGACTCCTAGATATGCACTGTTACACCAACAAACCAATGACTCCTAGATATGCACTGTTACACCAACAAGCCAATGACTCCTAGATATGCACTGTTACACCAACAAACCAATGACTCCTAGATATGCACTGTTACACCAACAAGCCAATGACTCCTAGATATGCACTGTTACACCAACAAGCCAATGACTCCTAGATATGCACTGTTACACCAACAAGCCAATGACTCCTAGATATGCACTGTTACACCAACAAACCAATGACTCCTAGATATTTGCACTGTTACACCAACAAACCAATGACTCCTAGATATGCACTGTTACACCAACAAACCAATGACTCCTAGATATGCACTGTTACACCAACAAGCCAATGACTCCTAGATATGCACTGTTACACTGACTCCTAGATATGCACTGTTACACCAACAAGCCAATGACTCCTAGATATGCACTGTTACACCAACAAGCCAATGACTCCTAGATATGCACTGTTACACCAACAAACCAATGACTCCTAGATATGCACTGTTACACCAACAAACCAATGACTCCTAGATATGCACTGTTGTCTAGCTCATCCGCTTTATGTGAGAGGAATTACTGGAGGCTAAATCATCGCACCTTGTAGATTATTGGTCTGCTGATTTGGGCAATTCAATTTTCAAAGAAACAATGTTTCTTTTTATTACTCATTTGTCAGTTTAAACTTTTCCTCACCATTGCGCTCTGCTTCAGATAGTGTGGGTTCCAACACAGGAAACTGCTCAAAGGCCATTTTTTCTAAGATGTTGACCTGTGCAATTTGGCAACATACAATGTAGAAATCGAGCAAAAACAGAAGATGTTTTCCTGCTTGTTTGTGTTCTACAGTATATTTATATTTGTATACTGATTATTTATCTAATTGTGCTTCAGCATTGCGCTGTTTTCTGCTCTATTTCCACGTTTGTTGTTGGTTTAAAGCAAATGTAATTACATATGTATAACATACATTTCTCATTATGTGTGCGTCACATGATTGAAATACATGGCGTATGAAGCATCGCTGAGATATGTCACAGAGAAGGTCTCTAAATGCCCCATTCAGGCAGGCTTCATGCTGTGATATTTACCTTAGACAATGAAGTGTTAATTTGTATCAACTATTATCAATTGTACAATAGCTTTTTGTAGGTTGGTTAGGCTATATTACTCCATTGATAACCATTGAAAAATCCAGGAAGTCTTTTTTGGTTACAGTAATTTTAACAGTAGGCTATAATAACAAAAAATCCATTACATCAGCGTTTTTCAAATGGACAATAGCTTTTTCTGTCAATATTTTCTGTTAATTGTGTAACGTTCGTTTCATCTGATGCAGCTCCACCTAGTGGCAGTGGCTTCACAGGCAGACGTATGAAAACAAAGTTTCTTATATCCTTTAATGATTCACATTAGTACACTTTAAACTTTAAACACACACATTTAATAATGATGGTGTGAAAGCTCTGACACACACATTAGACCGAAGGGACATGATCATATTTATATCATTCATATTAACTCAATCATGTCCACAATGTCAAAATTAAATTTCTTAAAATTATTTGCCTGGTAATATGGCACCATAAAGGCCTAAATCTATGTGCACTTTTGAAATAAAAGTGGACACATTTAGGCCATTTATATTCATTTGCCAGGAAGTTTTAATATTTTGGTTTCACTTGATTCACCACTGTGATTTTACAACAGCCTGGTCCTTCTGATGCAAAGAGGAACAAGATGCGCCATCTGCTGGTCATTGTGTGTCAGCAACATTCTCTCATTCAAAACATGCATGGGTCAAATGACCCTAAACTGCGAAAGGTCCAAATGTCTGTGTGTGTTCTAGAATGATAACTAGGCTATGTTCTAGATCAGTGGCAACTAGACTGTGTTCTAGAACAGTGGTAATTATATTGCGTGTTCTAGATCAGTGGTAGTTATAATTTGTGTTCTAGATCAGTGGTAATTTTATTGTGTGTTCTAGAGCAGTGGCAATTATATTGTGTGTTCTAGAGCGGTGGCAGTTATGTGTGTTCTAGATCGGTGGTAATTATAATGCGTGTTCTAGATCGGCGGTAATTATAATGCTTGTTCTAGATCGGCGGTAATTATAATACGTGTTCTAGATCGGTGATAACTAGGATGTATATGTGTAAGGTTCTACAGGTGCGGCAGGCCCAAGGCTTTTCACCATTCACCTGATAGACGCCAACACAGACAACCTACCCAAGGCTCATACATGGTGAGAACACACAACCATCCCTTTAAATTCCTCACATTACCTCATATAGCCACACAACCATCCCTTTAAATTCCTCATATAACCTCATATAGCCACACAACCATCCCTTTAAATTCCTCATATAACCTCATATAGCCACACAACCATCCCTTTAAATTCCTCATATAACCTCATATAGCCACACAACCATCCCTTTAAATTCCTCATATAACCTCATATAGCCACACAACCATCCCTTTAAATTCCTCATATAACCTCATATAGCCACACAACCATCCCTTTAAATTCCTCATATAACCTCATATAGCCACACAACCATCCCTTTAAATTCCTCATATAACCTCATATAGCCACACAACCATCCCTTTAAATTCCTCATATAACCTCATATAGCCACACAACCATCCCTTTAAATTCCTCATATAACCTCATATAGCCACACAACCATCCCTTTAAATTCCTCATATAACCTCATATAGCCACACAACCATCCCTTTAAATTCCTCACATTACCTCATATAGCCACACAACCATCCCTTTAAATTCCTCACATTACCTCATATAGCCACACAACCATCCCTTTAAATTCCTCACATTACCTCATATAGCCACACAACCATCCCTTTAAAGTCCTCACATTACCTCACATTCTCTAACCCACTCTCCTTCTCTAGTTTTAACAGGATAGACATCCCTCCATATGAGTCTTATGAGAAACTTTATGAGAAACTGCTGACTGCTGTGGAGGAGACCTGTGGCTTCGCTGTGGAGTGACTGTGGAATAACCCCCCCCTACAGAACTACTGTACACGACCAGTCACTGGGCCAGCAAGCCCTTCCCTCCCAAACCAGACAGCAATACAGGAGAGACCCCGACAGGGAACCCCGACAGGGAACCCCGACAGGGAACCCCGGAACAGGGAACCCCGACAGGGAACCCCGACCCCCGACAGGGAACCCCGACAGGGAACCCCGACAGGGAACCCCGACAGGGAACCCCGACAGGGAACCCCGACAGGGAACCCCGACAGGGAACCCCGACAGGGAACCCCGACAGGGAACCCCGACAGGGAACCCCGGCGGATGACCAGGCGGATATTACGGCTGAATTGTTACCATGGTCACGTTGGGGTGATGGGTTCCAGTATTTTAGAGTTTTTTCAGATATTTTGAAGAATCATTTTTATCCTTCAGTTTTATCGAGCTATGATGTCACTCTTCAAAACAACCAATGACTGTGTCTTGGATCCTACAATCACACAGAATATGTACAGAATCACAATCAGAGATGATCTGAGTTGAAATCCTCCAATCTGAAAGCAGAAACTGTGTGATGAGCAGATTGATTGTGTTTAACCACTGTGTGTGTTTGTGTGTATGTGTAATGGTATTGAGCTTCGTCTCATAATTTTATTTATTTACTGTGATGATGATGTCATAATGACATCATCAGGATGATGAAACTGCTGCTATGCTCTACAAAGACACAAACCCGTTCTCTACACAACCTCTCTTGTCTTTTTTCCTCTTGATTTTTTTTTGTCTTTTTTCCCTCCTCTGACTGGATTTAAATCGCTGAGTAGACCGCCGGTATGGCCGTATGCCGGTATCGCTGTATGGTCGTATGCCTGTAAGATCCACTCTGTCCTGGATTTAGCTTCAGGGGAGAATTGAAAAGCTTTGCTAACTTGCAGTGTTTATATTATCCACAATTAAATGCAAACTTTAGTCATCTAACGCTGGTGTTTGCCAAGTGTTAAATGTAATAAACACAAGTACATAGTAGGGGGTGAGGGTTTAGGGTGCCGGGGGTGAGGGTTTAGGGTTTAGGAACTGTCTACTTTGTTTATGAAGTTCAGTCTCTCTCTATCTTTTACCCAAATTCACCTATTTTCCTTGTTTCTCCTTTAACCCCTCCCTTCTCAAACTCCTCATTATTTTCCTTTAACCCCTCCCTTTTCAAACTCCTCCTCATTACTTTCCTTTAACCCCTCCCTTCTCAAACTCCTCCTCATTATTTTCCTTTAACCCCTCCCTTTTCAAACTCCTCCTCATTACTTTCCTTTAACCCCTCCCTTTTCAAACTCCTCCTAATTACTTTCCTTTAACCCCTCCCTTCTCAAACTCCTCCTCATTACTTTCCTTTAACCCCTCCCTTCTCAAACTCCTCCTCATTATTTTCCTTTAACCCCTCCTTCTCAAACTCCTCCTCATTATTTTCCTTTAACCCCTCCCTTCTCAAACTCCTCCTCATTACTTTCCTTTAACCCCTCCCTTCTCAAACTCCTCCTCATTACTTTCCTTTAACCCCTCCCTTTTCAAACTCCTCCTCATTACTTTCCTTTAACCCCTCCCATCTCAAACTCCTCATTATTTTCCTTTAACCCCTCCCTTCTCAAACTCCTCCTCATTATTTTCCTTTAACCCCTCCCTTCTCAAACTCCTCATTATTTTCCTTTAACCCCTCCCTTCTCAAACTCCTCCTCATTACTTTCCTTTAACCCCTCCCTTCTCAAACTCCTCCTCATTATTTTCCTTTAACCCCTCCCTTTTCAAACTCCTCCTCATTACTTTCCTTTAACCCCTCCCTTTACAGACTCCTCCTCATTACTTTCCTTTAACCCCTCCCTTCTCAAACTCCTCATTATTTTCCTTTAACCCCTCCCTTTTCAAACTCCTCATTACTTTCCTTTAACCCCTCCCTTTTCAAACTCCTCATTACTTTCCTTTAACCCCTCCCTTCTCAAACTCCTCCTCATTACTTTCCTTTAACCCCTCCCTTCTCAAACTCCTCCTCATTACTTTCCTTTAACCCCTCCCTTCTCAAACTCCTCCTCATTATTTTCCTTTAACCCCTCCCTTTTCAAACTCCTCCTCATTACTTTCCTTTAACCCCTCCCTTCTCAAACTCCTCCTCATTATTTTCCTTTAACCCCTCCCTTCTCAAACTCCTCCTCATTATTTTCCTTTAACCCCTCCCTTCTCAAACTCCTCATTACTTTCCTTTAACCCCTCCCTTCTCAAACTCCTCCTCATTACTTTCCTTTAACCCCTCCCTTCTCAAACTCCTCCTCATTATTTTCCTTTAACCCCTCCCTTCTCAAACTCCTCATTATTTTCCTTTAACCCCTCCCTTCTCAAACTCCTCCTCATTACTTTCCTTTAACCCCTCCCTTCTCAAACTCCTCCTCATTACTTTCCTTTAACCCCTCCCTTCTCAAACTCCTCCTCATTATTTTCCTTTAACACACATCTTCTTCTTTGACCCCTCCTCTCTGTTTATCTCCTCCTTTTTCTCAGACCTCAGATATGTCCTCATTATGGTGATCTGGGCTTGATAGACAGACAGATGCACTAACCTGTCTGACGTGTCTGAAATATGCAATAAACCTTTTCACATCTCCTTCCCCTGTCCATTGTTCCCTTATCCTTTCTTCTGTCTCGTAAACATAGCCTTGTTTACCTTATCAGACTGTAATTTTCTCTTGCCCACTTTTGTATAGACAGACAGTAGCCTGAGGAAAGGTTACTGATGCTACGTTTCTTTATTTTGTATATTGAATGAATTAACCTTTACCAGCATTAAATCTTCATAGAAACGCTCTACATAGAAACAAATGGAATTAAACTAAATGTATAATACATGAGGTAGCCGATGATGGCTGGATGTTAGTTTAGCATGATGACTGACATCTTAACCCCTGGCCTGGTCGAGACTGATACCAGGATGTTCTAGGCGTCGGCTCACTGGGCTACAGGAGAGTGGTTAAAAACCCACTGCGGTATGTGTAATGGTTGGGAAGTTGTAAAAATTAAAGCAGAGTATTGTAACTTCCTGGCTACTAAACATTAATGACCGAATACCTTGTAAATAAGATTCTATTAAATAAATTTAATTGAAAGAGTTGCTGTTCTGTGTTTTTTTAGGCACTTCTAGTCAATTACTATATTATAGACATCTTCAACTACATTACATTTAATTTGTCTGCTACTTTCTGACAGCCCTCTCCTGGCTTTTACTTTTAATTTGCTACTTTCTGACAGCCCTCTCCTGGCTTTTACATTTAATTTGTCTGCTACTTTCTGACAGCCCTCTCTTTTGCAGACTTTGTGGTGTTCCGTTTTAATTAAACATTCATGTTCCTCATAACCTTCCATCAATATCTCTTGTTCTGCGGAGGAGAAAAAGTGGGTGTGATCTGCGGCCATGATGAGTAGCCAATAGGAGTGTCGCTGATCCATGATGATGAGTAGCCAATAGGGGTGTCGCTGATCCATGATGAGTAGCCAATAGGAGTGTCGCTGATCAAGGTTTCTACTGTCTGAGTGGGTGAAGTCATCTAGCAGATAATGGACCAATGCCAGCAGCTGAAACTGGAGAACATGCTAGAATAAATTACATAATATAATATGAATCACTATTATAATAATTACGATAATTATTAATGATGTATAATGTTAATATTATTACATAATAATTGCATCTCCTTGGTTGTATAAATACATCCATCGTTTATTTATCTAAGCATGTAAACGATCAGGAACAACGAAAACATATCGTTTAACGTTAGTGAGTATTTTAGACAATGAAACAGTGAGTTTGCTACGTGACCGTGGATTTAAGAGACACGAGAGAGAAGCTCATGAAAGCGAATGTTGCTATCGGTTGCTACGACAACACACAAATTATTGCTAGTGCGCATGTCCATCATGACGTCATGGGCCAGTCAACCAAGCCCCCGGGAAGGACGCCATCTTGAAAAGCCACCAAGGGTTTAGCGGATAAGGGGATAAGGGTGGTACTGCACCCCATAGCGGATTGGGGTGGTACTGCACCCCATAGCGGATAAGGGTGCTACTGCACCCCATAGCGGAAAAGCGATGGCGAAAGAAACTTCTATATTTCAGCGGATATTTTTCGGCGGGTACATCAACTTACCAGCCTGAACACTTAATGGGTCCTTGTATAAAACAACATGTTTTAAAAAATTTTAACATTTACTAGAAGCCGAATCTAGAGTAGAATGTGGTCTAAACTAGGCATGACGAACGCTCATGTTGCTATTATGGAGCTAGATTTGTGTCTTTATTACATGAGAGAAAGTAAATGATCTGAGAGGAAAAAAAAATTTTTGAGAGAAAATGTTTTCACACTGATAGCCAAAAATATATATGTGAGAGTTAAAAAAAGTATTTTGAGAGATTTTTTTTTCTCAGAAATAATTTAAAAATTTTCAAATTTATATATTTTTATGTTGTATGAGAAAATACTTTCTCTCAAAACTTTTTTTAGTCTCAAATTTTATTACTTTTTGCTATTGGTATGAAAACTTTTTCTCTCAAATATATTGTTTTCTCTCATAAAATGCTTTTTTGCTATCAGTGTGATACATTTTTCTCTCAAACATTTTTTTTTCTCTCAGATCATTTACTTTCTCTCATGTAATAAAGACACAAATCTAGCTCCATAGCTATCGGTTGCTACCACAACACAAAACAAATTATTGCTAGTGCGCATGTCCATCATGACGTCGTGGGGCAGTCAACGCGGAAGATCCAAGCTCCATGTTGGCTTTATGCGCTTTTGAGCCTCTCATTGGAATGTACAGGGCTTCCTGCTGAACACTGTATCCAGTTATATGAATACATCCATGGTGACACCAGGCGGACATTATTAGTGTGACACCAGGCGGACATTATTAGTGTGACACCAGGCGGACATTATTAGTGAGAGGTTTTGCGCTACTAGACATGTGGGGGGAGATCGACACTCTTCCGGATACTAATGCGCCTGTGAACGTTGAACCAGAGGCCCGCAGACAGCCCGGATACTGTGGACCCGGACCCGCTCCCAGGTGCTCTGAACCCGCTGATACTGAGGAGGAGCCGGAGGACGACCAGGTAGAAATACTAACCGAATCAGCATCAGTACGCGCAGCATCAGTACGCGTGCAGTACAAGATAAATAAATATATAAATACATGTGTCAGTAATAATATGTATACATATAAAGGTTCCATGTAAATGCGTTAATCATAATTTATTTATTTTATTTGTTATATTTGACTGTATTTCCATGACCTTATGAGCTAAACTGTCATTCAATGTTTATGATGATCAACGTTCCATGTCTAGGTTGCTGTAACTACATTAGTACACAAATGCCTACCTACAGACAGGAGATATGACAACCCTAAACCTAACCCTACAGACAGGAGATATGACAACCATAAACCTAACCCTACAGACAGGAGATATGACAACCCTAAACCTAACCCTACAGACAGGAGATATGACAACCCTAAACCTAACCCTACAGACAGGAGATATGACAACCCTAAACCTAACCCTACAGACAGGAGATATGACAACCATAAACCTAACCCTACAGACAGGAGATATGACAACCCTAAACCTAACCCTACAGACAGGAGATATGACAACCCTAAACCTAACCCTACAGACAGGAGATATGACAACCATAAACCTAACCCTACAGACAGGAGATATGACAACCATAAACCTAACCCTACAGACAGGAGATATGACAACCCTAAACCTAACCCTACAGACAGGAGATATGACAACCCTAAACCTAACCCTACAGACAGGAGATATGACAACCATAAACCTAACCCTACAGACAGGAGATATGACAACCATAAACCTAACCCTACAGACAGGAGATATGACAACCATAAACCTAACCCTACAGACAGGAGATATGACAACCATAAACCTAACCCTACAGACAGGAGATATGACAACCATAAACCTAACCCTATGGACAGGAGATATGACAACCATAAACCTAACCCTACAGACAGGAGATATGACAACCATAAACCTAACCCTACAGACAGGAGATATGACAACCATAAACCTAACCCTACAGACAGGAGATATGACAACCCTAAACCTAACCCTACAGACAGGAGATATGACAACCCTAAACCTAACCCTACAGACAGGAGATATGACAACCCTAAACCTAACCCTACAGACAGGAGATATGACAACCATAAACCTAACCCTACAGACAGGAGATATGACAACCATAAACCTAACCCTACAGACAGGAGATATGACAACCATAAACCTAACCCTACAGACAGGAGATATGACAACCATAAACCTAACCCTACAGACAGGAGATATGACAACCCTAAACCTAACCCTACAGACAGGAGATATGACAACCATAAACCTAACCCTACAGACAGGAGATATGACAACCCTAAACCTAACCCTACAGACAGGAGATATGACAACCCTAAACCTAACCCTACAGACAGGAGATATGACAACCCTAAACCTAACCCTACAGACAGGAGATATGACAACCATAAACCTAACCCTACAGACAGGAGAATTAATTTAATTGAATTAACTGCATTTCAAAACTGCATTTTTATTTTTTTTTAAAAGGAAATCTGTGCTATCTAACATTGTACTATTGTACTTTTACTTATGGTCCCACCTTCCGAGAATTAATGACAGGTTGGAAGAAGTGGGTCAACATCTTTTTCGATCCTTTCAGTTGATCCCGGAGCAGTTAGACGCCCTTCTCTTATAATACTAATGGATGCTAAAGTTATGTGTTAGCCGGTGTGTCTGTTCATATAATACTAATGGATGCTAAAGTTATGTGTTAGCTGGTGTGTCTGTTCATATAATACCAATGGATGCTAAAGTTATGTGTTAGCTGGTGTGTCTGTTCATATAATACCAATGGATGCTAAAGTTATGTGTGTCTGTTCATATAATACCAATGGATGCTAAAGTTATGTGTTAGCTGGTGTGTCTGTTCATATAATACCAATGGATGCTAAAGTTATGTGTTAGCTGGTGTGTCTGTTCATATAATACTAATGGATGCTAAAGTTATGTGTTAGCTGGTGTGTCTGTTCATATAATACTAATGGATGCTAAAGTTATGTGTTAGCTGGTGTGTCTGTTCATATAATACTAATGGATGCTAAAGTTATGTGTTAGCTGGTGTGTCTGTTCATATAATACCAATGGATGCTAAAGTTATGTGTTAGCTGGTGTGTCTGTTCATATAATACCAATGGATGCTAAAGTTATGTGTTAGCTGGTGTGTCTGTTCATATAATACCAATGGATGCTAAAGTTATGTGTTAGCTGGTGTGTCTGTTCATATAATATGCTATACTAATGGATGCTAAAGTTATGTGTTAGCTGGTGTGTCTGTTCATATAATACCAATGGATGCTAAAGTTATGTGTTAGCTGGTGTGTCTGTTCATATAATACCAATGGATGCTAAAGTTATGTGTTAGCTGGTGTGTCTGTCTGTTCATATAATACCAATGGATGCTATGGATGCTAAAATACTAATGGATGCTAAAGTTATGTGTTAGCTGGTGTGTCTGTTCATATAATACCAATGGATGCTAAAGTTATGTGTTAGCCGGTGTGTCTGTTCATATAATACTAATGGATGCTAAAGTTATGTGTTAGCTGGTGTGTCTGTTCATATAATACCAATGGATGCTAAAGTTATGTGTTAGCTGGTGTGTCTGTTCATATAATACTAATGGATGCTAAAGTTATGTGTTAGCTGGTGTGTCTGTTCATATAATACCAATGGATGCTAAAGTTATGTGTTAGCTGGTGTGTCTGTTCATATAATACCAATGGATGCTAAAGTTATGTGTTAGCTGGTGTGTCTGTTCATATAATACCAATGGATGCTAAAGTTATGTGTTAGCTGGTGTGTCTGTTCATATAATACTAATGGATGCTAAAGTTATGTGTTAGCTGGTGTGTCTGTTCATATAATACCAATGAATGCTAAAGTTATGTGTTAGCCGGTGTGTCTGTTCATATAATACTAATGGATGCTAAAGTTATGTGTTAGCTGGTGTGTCTGTTCATATAATAGCAATGGATGCTAAAGTTATGTGTTAGCTGGTGTGTCTGTTCATATAATACCAATGGATGCTAAAGTTATGTGTTAGCTGGTGTGTCTGTTCATATAATACCAATGGATGCTAAAGTTATGTGTTAGCTGGTGTGTCTGTTCGTGACATTTGTTATCATCACATAATAACAGTAAAAAGGATATTTATCATAGGATTGTGTTGCACATAAGAATAGTAAAACAGTTATATTTGTCTGGCTGTCCAGGGTGACACCATTGGAGTATCTGCAATGGTTGAAGCGCTGGCTCTAAGCGGTTTCCAGGTCAAGAGCCAGCAGATGGGGGATGCAGAGCTGACTTTAGCCCAGAGGAGAGAGGAGCTGCTGGGCCAGTACCAGACCAAACCCCTGGTCTTCCTGGAGCGATACCAGGTACTTCTAAACTGGTGTGTTTGTGCTGTAGCCATATAGAACTTTATTAACTTAAAGACCCCCCTCTCCTCCCAGGCCTACCTTTCCCCTGAACACCTCACAGCATTCTCTCACCTGACCTTTGACCCCCGAGCGCAGCACTACTGCCGGGAAGTGATGCGGAGAGGGGCGTGTCGTGCCAACAGGACTCGGGTACGAAACCAACGCTACGCTGCACTTAGGGAACTGCAGAAGGGTGAGCCCTAGTTCCTTAGAACAAATCACAGTACAACAAGGGTGAGCCCTAGTTCCTTATAACAAATCACAGTACAACAAGGGTGAGCCCTAGTTCCTTATAACAAATCACAGTACAACAAGGGTGAGCCCTAGTTCCTTATAACAAATCACAGTACAACAAGGGTGAGCCCTAGTTCCTTATAACAAATCACAGTACAACAAGGGTGAGCCCTAGTTCCTTATAACATATCACAGTACAACAAGGGTGAGCCCTAGTTCCTTATAACATATCACAGTACAACAAGGGTGAGCCCTAGTTCCTTATAACATATCACAGTACAACAAGGGTGAGCCCTAGTTCCTTATAACATATCACAGTACAACAAGGGTGAGCCCTAGTTCCTTATAACATATCACAGTACAACAAGGGTGAGCCCTAGTTCCTTATAACATATCACAGTACAACAAGGGTGAGCCCTAGTTCCTTATAACATATCACAGTACAACAAGGGTGAGCCCTAGTTCCTTATAACATATCACAGTACAACAAGGGTGAGCCCTAGTTCCAAGTCACAGTCAGGAGATTATTAGAGATCGTAGTCAGGAGATGGAGGTCAGTACTTCAGGGTGGTAGTTATTCTAGTATTGATTCTGTTTCTAGAGGGACAGTACTTCAGTTGATAATAAACTCTGTGATTCTGTTTCTAGAGGGACAGTACTTCAGTTGATAATAAACTCTGATTCTGTTTCTAGAGGGACAGTACTTCAGTTGATAATAAACTCTGATTCTGTTTCTAGAGGGACAGTACTTCAGTTGATAATAAACTCTGTGATTCTGTTTCTAGAGGGACAGTACTTCAGTTGATAAAACTCTGTGATTCTGTTTCTAGAGGGACAGTACTTCAGTTGATAATAAACTCTGTGATTCTGTTTCTAGAGGGACAGTACTTCAGTTGATAATAAACTCTGTGATTCTGTTTCTAGAGGGACAGTACTTCAGTTGATAATAAACTCTGTGATTCTGTTTCTAGAGGGACAGTACTTCAGTTGATAATAAACTCTGTGATTCTGTTTCTAGAGGGACAGTACTTCAGTTGATAATAAACTCTGTGATTCTGTTTCTAGAGGGACAGTACTTCAGTTGATAATAAACTCTGTGATTCTGTTTCTAGAGGGACAGTACTTCAGTTGATAATAAACTCTGTGATTCTGTTTCTAGAGGGACAGTACTTCAGTTGATAATAAACTCTGTGATTCTGTTTCTAGAGAGACAGTACATCAGTTGATAATAAACTCTGTGATTCTGTTTCTAGAGGGACAGTACTTCAGTGAGGAGCAGATGAGGGGGAGGGAACCTCTGCTATATGAGCAGTACATTGGACAGTACCTAACTGAAGAGGAGGTACTGCAACGCTCCCTGGATGCAATGCAGGCAGGTACGGGACAGGAGGGGGTGCAGGGGGGAGCAGGAGGACGAGGCGGCGGCACAGAGGGGGGTCTGGCCCATCTTCTCTTAAGCTCCTACCAGGAGAGAGTGATCCAGAGCCGGTTGCAGGAGGAGCTGGATATGGAGGAGAATGCACGCGAGGAACAGGAGGATGAAGAGGAGGAAGGTAAGACATAATCTTATAGCACATCCTGGTACCGGGTGGTCAGCCTGTCTCCTTGTACCGGGTGGTCAGCCTGTCTCCTGGTACCGGGTGGTCAGCCTGTCTCCTGGTACCGGGTGGTCAGCCTGTCTCTTAGTACCGGGTGGTCAGCCTGTCTCCTGGTACCGGGTGGTCAGCCTGTCTCCTGGTACCGGGTGGTCAGCCTGTCTCCTGGTACCGGGTGGTCAGCCTGTCTCCTGGTACCGGGTGGTCAGCCTGTCTCCTGGTACCGGGTGGTCAGCCTGTCTCCTGGTACCGGGTGGTCAGCCTGTCTCCTGGTACCGGGTGGTCAGCCTGTCTCCTGGTACCGGGTGGTCAGCCTGTCTCTTAGTACCGGGTGGTCAGCCTGTCTCCTGGTACCGGGTGGTCAGCCTGTCTCCTGGTACCGGGTGGTCAGCCTGTCTCTTAGTACCGGGTGGTCAGCCTGTCTCCTGGTACCGGGTGGTCAGCCTGTCTCTTAGTACCGGGTGGTCAGCCTGTCTCTTAGTACCGGGTGGTCAGCCTGTCTCCTGGTTCGGGTGGTCAGCCTGTCTCTTAGTACCGGGTGGTCAGCCTGTCTCCTGGTTCGGGTGGTCAGCCTGTCTCTTAGTACCGGGTGGTCAGCCTGTCTCCTGGTACCGGGTGGTCAGCCTGTCTCTTAGTACCGGGTGGTCAGCCTGTCTCCTGGTACCGGGTGGTCAGCCTGTCTCTTAGTACCGGGTGGTCAGCCTGTCTCTTAGTACCGGGTAGTCAGCCTGTCTCCTGGTTCGGGTGGTCAGCCTGTCTCTTAGTACCGGGTGGTCAGCCTGTCTCTTGGTACCGGGTGGTCAGCCTGTCTCCTGGTACCGGGTGGTCAGCCTGTCTCCTGGTACCGGGTGGTCAGCCTGTCTCTTGGTACCGGGTGGTCAGCCTGTCTCCTGGTTCGGGTGGTCAGCCTGTCTCCTGGTACCGGGTGGTCAGCCTGTCTCCTGGTACCGGGTGGTCAGCCTGTCTCCTGGTTCGGGTGGTCAGCCTGTCTCCTGGTACCGGGTGGTCAGCCTGTCTCTTAGTACCGGGTGGTCAGCCTGTCTCTTAGTACCGGGTGGTCAGCCTGTCTCCTGGTACTGAGTATTAGGCATGTGAATGTATTGCTTCTAGGTGGAGAGTTGGGGGCAGAAGGCTGTGAACTGACCCCCCAGGAGAAAGATCTTCTTAGGGACGAATTCATCAGTCAAATGCACCAACGCTTCCTGGATGGACATGATAAAGACTTCAATTACTGGTTCGTATGCGAAAGACTCACTGTTTTGTGACTTAAATTGTTCTAGTTCGTATTGATTACTTTTAGAATATAAGGCCCAATCCGAATACTCCCCCTTACCCCTTCCCCTTAGCCCTTCCCCTTAGTTTTGCGCGTTCGCGCGACACCAAGTGCTGTCCGAATACTCATTTTGATCAAGACGAAGGGGTAAGACGAAGGGCTGTATACCCCTTGAAACCAAGATTTTCCGAGAGCTCACTTGAAACCAAGGGGTACCCAGAACACATTGTGAGACGTCAACAATGGCTGCTAGATCATCAAAAGAGACCCATAAATGTAGTATTTTCGGATTAAATAGCGAATTTAAAAATTACGACACAACTGTTTTGTGAACTACTCAGTCCCGTACATATATATTTTTAACCATTTTAATAATTGAAGTATTTTTTTAAATCGCTACTTTTTGACAGTTTTCAACGCCAAAGATACATTGCTAATTTGTCCCGTATTTCTCTGACTACCTTTACAATGCATGTTTGTCTACAGTTAACTCTTTTAGCAGATAATTCATATCACTGCATAACATAACCTGTTGCGTTTGGAATAGCGATTAAAGTGCTTTACATACCGTCCAGAATCACACAGGGACGCCGGAGGAAACCCGGCAAATAATTCGCTTTCGGGCAGAAAATTAACAGAAGTTTCATGCTGTACAACCATAGACTGTATAAAGATTAGGTGTACAACATAATTTGGATATGATACAGGACACTGGTGAGCACGTTTAATTTAAATAGTACTGTTATTTAACAATTGTATATGTTGTTCAATAAATACATGTTTTTGATTAAGGGTTTCTGTACATCGATCAATGACATTCAAAACAGTGATCACTGAAACAGATATACAAAACACAATGCAGTGTGGATGAAAATATTTATTGAAAACAGCCTTCAGTAGTAAGCAATCAGGTTTATTTATATAGCATGTGTGCTTTACAAAAACATTAAAAACAATAGTACACAGAAGAACATCTGCATCCATATGCACCGCCACCAAACATATAACTACTACATACATCGAACCATATGCGCAGTATAGACGTGTTGGGGATTATGGCACAGTATCTTGTTGGACCACCAGTCTGGAAAATAAAACAATTTTACACCATTAATGGCTGAGTTGGGAAAAATGTTTGCTACCTTGTTGGTTAGTTCCGTGAACTGTAAATACAATACGATAATGTTGTTTGCAACCAATCGATACATACCATAAGTTAAACTACCAGCATTCGTAGGCGTCGTAGACCTCTTCTCGCTTGATTTCTGCGATTTGTTGCAGACAATCGCAAAAACATAACTACTAAAATCCACGCAATCGACATACACACTTTTCCAGACTCTTTTTGCATCTCGGAAGTTTGAGATCAACATTTGTGTCGCCTCTGGTGACGTAGCAGCCAGCTAGCGACGATGTATGATGACGTAGCCAAAACCGAGTGGTGTCCCAATTCGTAGGGGAACGTAGCCCTTACCACTTGGTTTCGAGGGCCAAGGGGAAGGGGTAAATTAAGGGGTAGGGCTAAGGGGAAGGGGTAAGTGGGAGTATTCGGATTGGGCCTAAGTCCCCTCTGGGCTCCGTCTATCCCACCCCTCTGGGCTCCGTCTATCCCACCCCTCTGGGCTCCGTCTATCCCACACCTCTGGGCTCCGTCTATCCCACCCCTCTGGGCTCCGTCTATCCCACCCCTCTGGGCTCCGTCTATCCCACACCTCTGGGCTCCGTCTATCCCACACCTCTGGGCTCCGTCTATCCCACCCCTCTGGGCTCCGTCTATCCCACCCCTCTGGGCTCCGTCTATCCCACCCCTCTGGGCTCCGTCTATCCCACCCCTCTGGGCTCCGTCTATCCCACCCCTCTGGGCTCCGTCTATCCCACACCTCTGGGCTCCGTCTATCCCACCCCTCTGGGCTCCGTCTATCCCACCCCTCTGGGCTCCGTCTATCCCACCCCTCTGGGCTCCGTCTATCCCACCCCTCTGGGCTCCGTCTATCCCACACCTCTGGGCTCCGTCTATCCCACCCCTCTGGGCTCCGTCTATCCCACCCCTCTGGGCTCCGTCTATCCCACCCCTCTGGGCTCCGTCTATCCCACCCCTCTGGGCTCCGTCTATCCCACACCTCTGGGCTCCGTCTATCCCACCCCTCTGGGCTCCGTCTATCCCACACCTCTGGGCTCCGTCTATCCCACACCTTTGGGGCAGTTCCTGATCCATGCACAGTCATATCTTCTGACGGTCCTGGTACCAAGGTTTTCTCTTGGAGTCTAGGATAGCAGAGTCTCTGCCTATCTTCAGAAAACATTTGAAAACTCGACTTTTCATAGAGTACCTAAAATACTTTAACTACCAGCACTTTTGTTGTCTGTTGTAAACATTGATTTTATAAACTTTGAGAAGAGCGTCTGCTATATGACTAACGTGTAAAGGTAAAATGTACTTGAGGTAAAATAGAAAATGACAGTGGTCAGAGAGTTGTTACATATTTATTTGTAATAATTAAAACTAAAACTATTACCTGTGCACAAAAGTAATATAAAGAGATAGAATGTTGATCTGCTATCATTAACAGCTACGTGTAATGACATGTAAGAATTGATTCGCTAAAGAAACTTTTCACCTTTTGTGGCATCAGAGTCCTTACTACAAAACTAAGTTTAGTTATCACAGTATGTGTGTGTTTCAGTGAGGTGGACGGGAACCCAGACTACGACAACCTAGATATCGTCAACCGCGATGCAGAGGAAAAGTACTTTGATGATGATGATGATGAGGTGGAGGAAGAAGATATAGCAGAAGAGGAAGAGATGACTCAGTAGTTGTCATGGTAGCAGCTTTATGGTATATGATGATAATCCTTTTGTAAAAACTCATTACTCTGTTCGTCTGTTGCATAATTAGCAATAAATCAATGTTTAATTTATATTTTTTTGTCAGTGTAATAATTTCTACCTACTTTTATGTTTCTATTTGAAGTTATTTTTGTTTACATGTCACAATAGACTGGACTACAGAGGTGTATTTGGACAGTGATGTTTTTAAGGCTTAATGCTTTTAGAGTTTGACTGAAATCAAACATTGAGGTTGAACTGTATTTGTGAACATATTACTTTCACAATTTCAAAATGACATCACTTTTTAGTGCACTAAATGTATTTGGAAAATTGTCTTAACGGGTGTTTTTGTATTGAAGCATATTGTCATAACGGGTGTTTCTGTATTGAAGCATATTGTCATAACGGGTGTTTCTGTATTGAAGCATATTGTCATAACGGGTGTTTCTGTATTGAAGCATATTGTCATAACGGGTGTTTCTGTATTGAAGCATATTGTCATAACGGGTGTTTCTGTATTGAAGCATATTGTCATAACGGGTGTTTCTGTATTGAAGCATATTGTCATAACGGGTGTTTCTGTATTGAAGCATATTGTCATAACGGGTGTTTCTGTATTGAAGCATATGCAGGTAGGTAATGTGAAAATACAATCCCAGATGGCATTAACATGTTCACAGGTAGATAATGCTAGAATGTGAAAAGAGAAGATGAAAGTGTAGTACAGAGATGAGAACAGAGAGACATGCTGGTCTTACAACCTTTCTGAATTAATTCTAAATGATATGAAAATGTGTATTATGCCTCTGCGGGTGTCTACCATAATCAACCACAGGTAAAATGTTATTTGTGTTAATTTTTTTGGCTAAAAACCTAACTGAATAAGTAGTACACTTGACCCGACACGGACACTAATGTAGAGCTCATCCTACCTCCAAAACCATTCCAGATTACCAGTCAGCCAGTTGGGGCAAGACTACTAATGGATAGGCGAAGCACACCACCATTAAATGCAAGACAGTCTATCCGGGTGGTTTACAGTCAAATGCAGAACTACGGAACGCGAGCAGCTTTGCGAAGTGTTTTTTCTCATTAACAGACTAGGTAGCTAGTTGCTCGGCTGGTTATAAACGAGGTCATTATTTAGCCATTAAACTAACTGCACCCTAAAGTCGGCGGATTCAATAAATATCAAACACACTTGTGCCTGTTTCTGCCATGGAATCGACATCTAACAACTACGAGCGGAACTGTGTGCTGTGCTGTCAGGAGTTTGAGATCTTCGCATTGGGGAAATGTGATCACCCGGTGTGCTACCGGTGCTCCACCAAAATGAGGGTGCTGTGCGACCAGAAGTACTGCGCTGTCTGCCGGGAGGAGCTCGATAAGGTACGGGGTCCAGACTACTATAGTGCGGGGATGTGGAGCTCGATAAGGTACGGGGCCCAGACTACTATAGTGCCGGGAAGAGCTCGATAAGGTACGGGGTCCAGACTACTATAGTGCGGGGATGTGGAGCTCGATAAGGTACGGGGTCCAGACTACTATAGTGCGGGGATGTGGAGCTCGATAAGGTACGGGGCCCAGACTACTATAGTGCGGGGAAGAGCTCGATAAGGTACGGGGCCCAGACTACTATAGTGCCGGGAAGAGCTCGATAAGGTACGGGGTCCAGACTACTATAGTGCGGGGATGTGGAGCTCGATAAGGTACGGGGCCCAGACTACTATAGTGCCGGGAAGAGCTCGATAAGGTACGGGGTCCAGACTACTATAGTGCGGGGATGTGGAGCTCGATAAGGTACGGGGCCCAGACTACTATAGTGCCGGGAAGAGCTCGATAAGGTACGGGGCCCAGACTACTATAGTGCCGGGAAGAGCTCGATAAGGTACGGGGTCCAGACTACTATAGTGCGGGGATGTGGAGCTCGATAAGGTACGGGGCCTAGACTACTATAGTGCGGGGAAGAGCTCGATAAGGTACGGGGTCCAGACTACTATAGTGCGGGGAGTGGAGCTCGATAAGGTACGGGGCCTATACTACTATAGTGCGGGGATGAGCTCCATAAGGAACGGGGCCCAGACTACTATAGTGCCGGGAGGAGCTCGATAAGGTACGGGGTCCAGACTACTATAGTGCGGGGAAGAGCTCGATAAGGTACGGGGTCCAGACTACTATAGTGCGGGGATGTGGAGCTCGATAAGGTACGGGGCCCAGACTACTATAGTGCCGGGAGGAGCTCGATAAGGTACGGGGCCTATACTACTATAGTGCGGGGATGAGCTCCATAAGGAACGGGGCCCAGACTACTATAGTGCCGGGAGGAGCTCGATAAGGTACGGGGTCCAGACTACTATAGTGCGGGGATGTGGAGCTCCATAAGGTACGGGGTCCAGACTACTATAGTGCGGGGATGTGGAGCTCCATAAGGTACGGGGCCCAGACTACTATAGTGCGGGGATGTGGAGCTCCATAAGGTACGGGGCCTATACTACTATAGTGCGGGGATGTGGAGCTCGATAAGGTACGGGGCCTATACTACTATAGTGCGGGGATGAGCTCCATAAGGAACGGGGCCCAGACTACTATAGTGCGGGGATGAGCTCCATAAGGAACGGGGCCCAGACTACTATAGTGCGGGGATGCACTGTGACAGTTTAGGCCGCGAGATCTCGCAAGCTTGTTAACAAGTGGACCGGAAGCCCCTTCACAGAACAGCACAAACTGGTTTTAACCGGAAGATAAAGAGCAGTGGCAGGTGCACACCTGAGCAAGAGGACAAATGCACACCTGAGCAAGAGGACAAATGCGCACCTGAGCAAGAGGACAAATGCGCACCTGAGCAAGAGGTCAAATGCGCACCTGAGCAAGAGGACAAATGCGCACCTGAGCAAGAGGTCAAATGCGCACCTGAGCAAGAGGTCAAATGCGCACCTGAGCAAGAGGTCAAATGCGCACCTGAGCAAGAGGTCAAATGCGCACCTGAGCAAGAGGTCAAATGCGCACCTGAGCAAGAGGACAAATGCGCACCTGAGCAAGAGGTCAAATGCGCACCTGAGCAAGAGGTCAAATGCGCACCTGAGCAAGAGGACAAATGCGCACCTGAGCAAGAGGACAAATGCGCACCTGAGCAAGAGGTCAAATGCGCACCTGAGCAAGAGGTCAAATGCGCACCTGAGCAAGAGGTCAAATGCGCACCTGAGCAAGAGGACAAATGCGCACCTGAGCAAGAGGTCAAATGCGCACCTGAGCAAGAGGTCAAATGCGCACCTGAGCAAGAGGTCAAATGCGCACCTGAGCAAGAGGTCAAATGCGCACCAGTGCAAGAGGTCAAATGCGCACCTGAGCAAGAGGTCAAATGCGCACCTGAGCAAGAGGTCAAATGCGCACCAGTGCAAGAGGTCAAATGCGCACCTGAGCAAGAGGTCAAATGCGCACCTGAGCAAGAGGTCAAATGCGCACCTGAGCAAGAGGTCAAATGCGCACCTGAGCAAGAGGACAAATGCGCACCTGAGCAAGAGGTCAAATGCGCACCTGAGCAAGAGGTCAAATGCGCACCAGTGCAAGAGGTCAAATGCGCACCAGTGCAAGAGGTCAAATGCGCACCAGTGCAAGAGGTCAAATGCGCACCAGTGCAAGAGGTCAAATGCGCACCAGTGCAAGAGGTCAAATACAAATGGTTGTGTGTTTCTAGGTTGTATTTTGTGTGTTTTTTATGAGATATTTATGCAGATTTATTAATGCATGTTTGTTGTTTCTAGGTAGTATTTGTCCCACAGCTCGTGCCGTTCTCTTCCCTGCCACTTCAGCAGCTTCAAGTCGAGAGGAAACATGACATCTACTTTACAGATGCTAAGATTTACACCCAGTTCAGGTAAGCTGATCCCCATCTGTCTCCCATACATGCATATATATATATAAACAATATATATAAACAGAAAATACAGTTGACAAGCATCTGGAGTGAAGACAGGAAGTGATCATTTGTAATGAAGTATGGGTAACAACCTCTCTTTGTCTCTCTCTCCCCCTCTGTCTCTAGGAGACTGCTGCTGTCAGAGTGTCCTGTCTGTTCAGAGACTAAAGTCTTCTCAAAGTTTGAGGAGTTGGAGCAGCACGTGAGGAAACAACATGAACTTTTCTGTTGTAAACTCTGTTCTAAACACCTTCAGGTCAGTTATCGGTATGTTTGCTATACCTGTCTGTCTGCTATACCTGTCTGTCTGTCTGCTATACCTGTCTGTCTGTCTGTCTGTCTGTCTGCTATACCTGTCTCTGTCTGTCTGCTATACCTGTCTCTGTCTGTCTGCTATACCTGTCTGTCTGTCTGCTATACCTGTCTGTCTCTGTCTGTCTGCTATACCTGTCTGTCTCTGTCTGCTGTACCTGTCTGTCTGTCTGCTACACCTGTCTGTCTGCTCAACCTGTCTGTCTGCTATGACTGTCTGCTATGTCTATGACTATATATGTATATATAATATGTCTTTGTGTTTCAGATCTATAATATATCTAGTACCTTGTAGATCCTATATATGTGTTTATATAATATGTCTTTGTGTTTCAGATCTATAATATATCTAGTAACTTTTTGACTCTATATATGTATATATAATATGTCTCTGTTTTTCAGATCTTCTCCCATGAGAGAAAGTGGTACAATCGTAAAGATCTGGTGCGTCATCGTACGCAGGGTGACCCTGACGATACGTCTCACCGCGGACACCCGCTCTGCAAGTTCTGTGATGACCGTTACCTAGACAACGATGAACTGCTGAAACACCTTCGTAGAGACCATTACTTCTGCCATTTCTGTGATGCTGATGGAGCCCAAGAGTACTACAGGTACACACCTGTAACCCTGTCTTTATTTTACACCTGTAACCCTGTCTTTATTTTACACCTGTAACCCTGTCTCTATTTTACACCTGTAACCCTGTCTCTGTCTCTATTTTACACCTGTAACCCTGTCTCTGTCTTTATTTTACACCTGTAACCCTGTCTTTATTTTACACCTGTAACCCTGTCTCTATTTTACACCTGTAACCCTGTCTTTATTTTACACCTGTAACCCTGTCTTTATTTTACACCTGTAACCCTGTCTCTATTTTACACCTGTAACCCTGTCTCTGTCTCTATTTTACACCTGTAACCCTGTCTCTGTCTCTATTTTACACCTGTAACCCTGTCTTTATTTTACACCTGTAACCCTGTCTTTATTTTACACCTGTAACCCTGTCTCTATTTTACACCTGTAACCCTGTCTCTATTTTACACCTGTAACCCTGTCTCTGTCTCTATTTTACACCTGTAACCCTGTCTCTGTCTCTATTTTACACCTGTAACCCTGTCTTTATTTTACACCTGTAACCCTGTCTTTATTTTACACCTGTAACCCTGTCTCTATTTTACACCTGTAACCCTGTCTCTATTTTACACCTGTAACCCTGTCTCTGTCTCTATTTTACACCTGTAACCCTGTCTCTGTCTCTATTTTACACCTGTAACCCTGTCTCTGTCTCTATTTTACACCTGTAACCCTGTCTCTGTCTCTATTTTACACCTGTAACCCTGTCTCTGTCTTTATTTTACACCTGTAACCCTGTCTCCGTCTTTATTTTACACCTGTAACCCTGTCTCCGTCTTTATTTTACACCTGTAACCCTGTCTCCGTCTTTATTTTACACCTGTAACCCTGTCTCCGTCTTTATTTTACACCTGTAACCCTGTCTCCGTCTTTATTTTACACCTGTAACCCTGTCTCCGTCTTTATTTTGCACCTGTAACCCTGTCTCCGTCTTTATTTTGCACCTGTAACCCTGTCTCCGTCTTTATTTTACACCTGTAACCATGTCTCCATAGTGACCGGTGTTACCTTATTTACCTCCTCTATTTCTGTCTCCATAGTGACTACCAGTACCTTAGCGAACACTTTCGTGAGGCCCACTACCTGTGTGAGGAGGGGCGCTGTGCCACAGAGCAGTTTACCCACGCTTTCAGGTCGGACATTGACTACAAGGCCCACAAGGCATCAGCTCATAGCAAGAACCGTGCAGAGGCACGTCAGAACCGCCACATCGACCTGCAGTTTACCTACGCCCCACGGCCGACCCGACGCAACGATGGTGAGACACCAGACACTGGGGCTGTTCAATTAATCGAAATTTCAATTCCATTTCACATCCTAACGATTATGCAAACAGTATAATCGAGACATATCGATTACTTTCCACATTACGTTTTGCAAGTGAACTGTTATTTTGTCCCGTGGTCAAATGACGCGAACGCACATTTTCGCTAGTTCCAGAAGGCTAAACTCACTCAGCCAACACTGCCAGCAAGGTGTCTGGTGGTGTCGTTTAAAAAAAATCAACGCGAGTGAAGATGGCAGAGGGAGAAAAGCATACATTGGTGAACAAAAAGGGCCGAGTGAATTCCGTTGTATGCAAATGTTCGGATTTGAGCAATCCGACGTGGAGCAGAAACAAGTAATATGCAAGATTTGCTTCACGGTAGTGTCTGCACCAGTAGGTAATACCACAAATCTTTTCAACCACCTAAAAATTACCACAAAGTCACCTAGGTAAAAGTAAAAAATCAAAATGAGAAGAGCAGGGCAACAACTGCAACACAGTCGTCAATAAAAGATGCATTTAATAGCGCTACATTTTATCAGTCTACCTCGGAGAGGCATAACAAATCAACAGACGCGGTGGCATACTTTCTGTCCAAAGACATGTGCCCCATTACCGAACCATTTTTTATTTTATCATGACTAACTGGATTTTGTTAAATTTAGTTTGACAAAATGTTCAATACATGTTTAAGACCTGTCAGTATATTAGAAATATATACAAATATATTTTGATCTAATTTATTTATGTTTTCATTTTTGATTTGTATTATTTTTATAACAAGTTTATAAAAGATTGTGAAAAAGCACTGCAACAGTTATTATTTAATACTATTTAAAAGTTAGAAAATATTTTTTGTATTATTTATACTTAGGGGAATCTAAAGTGTTTTTCAGTTCAAGGAGTTTGCACTGTTGTTTTGTTTCACTGTTTTTAATTTAATAAATGCAACATTGTTCCAAAATCAATGATCGTTAATCGTTTTAAATAATCGCGATTTCAATATTGACTACAATAATTGTGATTATGATTTTTTTTTTTTCGTAATCGAGCAGCCCTACCAGACACTGGCAACTACCAAGACACTGGCTCTACCCGAACACTGCCCAGACACTACACTCTGCCCGGACACTACCCACTACCCAGACACGCCTGGTTAATAACGTGTGTTTTTATGCCGGTTCCAGGTGGCATGGTGACTGGGGAGGACTATGAGGAGGTGCGGTCGGGTCGAGGGGGGAGAGGGAGGAGCAATGGTATCCAGCAGAACATCAGAGGCAGCTGGAGATACCATCGGTCAGTATGGCACATCTACGTTATGGCACATCTATGTTATGGCAAATCTACGTTATGACCTTATTCTCTCAGTCTATTATCTGGGCACTAAGAAGGAACCCCATGTTAATAGATGAGGCCCCCACTGTTAAGCCTAACATTTAAATGTAAGCAGGTCAAAGACCTGACCTCCATGAATCATATATGAGCCATATATATTTGAGTATCATCTGGATAACTGTGGTAGGTAATGTTGTTTTTTCGCATTTTTGCCTAGAGGTAGCATATAGATATTGAATAAAAGTGGTCAGAGAATTCATCCCTGGGGAATTCCACATGTCATAGCCACCTTATCAGATTAATTGCTGATGGTGACGAAGTAACTCCGCCCATCTAAATAAGACCTGGACCAATTAAGGACTGTCCCAGGGGAGTCCTACCCAATTTTCCAGCCTGTCTAAAGGTGTTATATGATCTATAGTGTCAAATGCAGCACTGAGATTTCCCGATAAATGATGCTGTCTAGCCCTGCGTAACTCAAGGCTGAATCTACAAAGGTTTTGTTTATAAATGTCATTGTGGATATAAAGCTTAGTTATTCTCATTCTACATTCTCTTTTCCGGGTGTTTACCATCATGGGGTTTCTCCATGGTGCTTTTTGTTTTCTGAGTTTTCTTTACTTTAACGGTGGAACATTGTCCATGACATTCAATATGTTGCCATTAAAATTTGTGTTTGTCAACAGACTCTGCACTTATTGTTGGTTGCTATGGCCTCCATAGACTGAGCAGTGGTTCTCTCATTAATGTATATTTTGTTAACGCTAGAAGCACCGGAAGTGGGCCATTTGACCCAGAGGTACTTGTTAACAGGTAACATGTGAACTGTAGAGGCCGGACGCCACAGTAATATGTTAACAGTAGAGGCCGGACGCCACAGTAACATGTTAACTGTAGAGGCCGGACGCCACAGTAATGTGTTAACAGTAGAGGCCGGACGCCACAGTAATGTGTTAACAGTAGAGGCCGGACGCCACAGTAATGTGTTAACAGTAGAGGCCGGACGCCACAGTAATATGTTAACAGCAGAGGCCGGACGCCACAGTAATATGTTAACAGTAGAGGCCGGACGCCACAGTAATATGTTATTAGTAGAGGCCGGACGCCACAGTAGCATGTTAACTGTAGAAGCCGGACGCCACAGTAACATGTTAACTGTAGAAGCCGGACGCCACAGTAACATGTTAACTGTAGAGGCCGGACGCCACAGTAATATGTTAACAGCAGAGGCCGGACGCCACAGTAATATGTTAACAGTAGAGGCCGGACGCCACAGTAATATGTTATTAGTAGAGGCCGGACGCCACAGTAGCATGTTAACTGTAGAAGCCGGACGCCACAGTAACATGTTAACTGTAGAAGCCGGACGCCACAGTAATATGTTAACTGTAGAGGCCGGTCGCCACAGTAATGTGTTAACAGTAGAGGCCGGACGCCACAGTAACATGTTAACTGTAGAGGCCGGTCGCCACAGTAATGTGTTAACAGTAGAGGCCGGACGCCACAGTAATATGTTATTAGTAGAGGCCGGACGCCACAGTAGCATGTTAACTGTAGAAGCCGGACGCCACAGTAATATGTTAACTGTAGAAGCCGGACGCCACAGTAACATGTTAACTGTAGAAGCCGGACGCCACAGTAATATGTTAACTGTAGAAGCCGGACGCCACAGTAACATGTTAACTGTAGAAGCCGGACGCCACAGTAACATGTTAACTGTAGAGGCCGGTCGCCACAGTAATGTGTTAACAGTAGAGGCCGGACGCCACAGTAACATGTTAACTGTAGAGGCCGGTCGCCACAGTAATGTGTTAACAGTAGAGGCCGGACGCCACAGTAATGTGTTAACAGTAGAGGCCGGACGCCACAGTAATGTGTTAACAGTAGAGGCCGGACGCCACAGTAATGTGTTAACAGCAGAGGCCGGACGCCACAGTAATATGTTAACTGTAGAGGCCGGACGCCACAGTAATGTGTTAACAGTAGAGGCCGGACGCCACAGTAATGTGTTAACAGTAGAGGCCGGACGCCACAGTAATGTGTTAACAGTAGAGGCCGGACGCCACAGTAATATGTTATTAGTAGAGGCCGGACGCCACAGTAGCATGTTAACTGTAGAAGCCGGACGCCACAGTAACATGTTAACTGTAGAAGCCGGACGCCACAGTAATATGTTAACAGTAGAGGCCGGACGCCACAGTAACATGTTAACTGTAGAAGCCGGACGCCACAGTAATATGTTATTAGTAGAGGCCGGACGCCACAGTAGCATGTTAACTGTAGAAGCCGGACGCCACAGTAATGTGTTAACAGTAGAGGCCGGACGCCACAGTAATGTGTTAACAGTAGAGGCCGGACGCCACAGTAATGTGTTAACAGTAGAGGCCGGACGCCACAGTAATGTGTTAACAGTAGAGGCCGGACGCCACAGTAATGTGTTAACAGTAGAGGCCGGACGCCACAGTAATGTGTTAACAGTAGAGGCCGGACGCCACAGTAATGTGTTAACAGTAGAGGCCGGACGCCACAGTAATGTGTTAACAGTAGAGGCCGGACGCCACAGTAATATGTTAATTGTAGAGGCTGGACGCCACAGTAACATGTTAACTGTAGAGGCTGGACATCATCTATGACATCACCGTCTATGACATCATCATCTATGACATCACCACCATGTCTGTGTCTTGTAGGGAGGAGGAGGACAGGGAGGTGGCAGCAGCAGTCAGAGCCTCTATGATACAGCAGAGAAGACATGAAGACAGAGGAGCACCACAGGAGAGGAGTGGTCCTGCCAAACACCACAAGGAGGAGCGCATGGAGAGGCCGGAGCGCATGGAGAGGCCGGAGCGCATGGAGAGGCCGGAGCGCATGGAGAGGCCGGAGCGCATGGAGAGGCCGGAGCGCATGGAGAGGCCGGAGCGCATGGAGAGGCCGGAGCGCATGGAGAGGCCGGAGCGCATGGAGAGGCCGGAGCGCATGGAGAGGCCGGAGCGCATGGAGAGGCCGGAGCGCATGGAGAGGCCGGAGCGCATGGAGAGGCCGGAGCGCATGGAGAGGCCGGAGCGCATGGAGAGGCCGGAGCGCATGGAGAGGCCGGAGGAGGACAGACACAGGAGTGGTTTGATCAAACCTTCACCAGAGGGTCCTCCAGGTAATTGTAATTAGCATTCCTCCATCAGGATGCTATATTTAGGATTCCTCCGTCAGGATGCTATATTTAGGATTCCTCCGTCAGGATGCTATATTTAGGATTCCTCCGTCAGGATGCTATATTTAGGATTCCTCCGTCAGGATGCTATATTTAGGATTCCTCCGTCAGGATGCTATATTTAGGATTCCTCCGTCAGGATGCTATATTTAGGATTCCTCCGTCAGGATGCTATATTTAGGATTCCTCCGTCAGGATGCTATATTTAGGATTCCTCCGTCAGGATGCTATATTTAGGATTCCTCCGTCAGGATGCTATATTTAGGATTCCTCCGTCAGGATGCTATATTTAGGATTCCTCCGTCAGGATGCTATATTTAGATTCCTCCGCTGCTATATTTAGGATTCCTCCGTCAGGATGCTATATTTAGGATTCCTCCGTCAGGATGCTATATTTAGGATTCCTCCGTCAGGATGCTATATTTAGGATTCCTCCGTCAGGATGCTATATTTAGGATTCCTCCGTCAGGATGCTATATTTAGGATTCCTCCGTCAGGATGCTATATTTAGGATTCCTCCGTCAGGATGCTATATTTAGGATTCCTCCGTCAGGATGCTATATTTAGGATTCCTCCGTCAGGATGCTATATTTGGGATTCCTCCGTCAGGATGCTATATTTGGGATTCCTCCGTCAGGATGCTATATTTGGGATTCCTCCGTCAGGATGCTATATTTGGGATTCCTCCGTCAGGATGCTATATTTGGGATTCCTCCGTCACTTACTCAGGACTTGTTAGCATGGTAGCTGTCTTTCGTGAAGCGTTCCAGCCACAGTCATTTTGACAAATAGAAAGGTTAGCATGCTTAGCATGATTGCTCAAGTCCGTGAAGCGGACATAATCACTGCAAAAACCTTCCAAGATCATTTTCTTTTGAACCCCTGTTCCGATTGACCTGAAACTTGGATTGACATGTTTAAGTTGATGTCTAGTTTGGAGGAATCCGCCATTGCTGCAGGCAGCTATGTTTGTAATTGTATTTATAATTCTGTGGGTGGTGGGTCCAGCTGATGTATATTTGATTTCAGAATTGCAATCTTAGATGGGATTTTTCAAACTGAATGCAAATGGCATTACTTTCACATCTTAACTTAGGCTACAGAACCGGTGTTGTAGTGGGAACTTGTCTGCTCCATTGCAGATGCAGTCCTGTACATGATTAGAGTTGTCAGATGATGATGATGTGTCTGTGTCTTCAGTCCGGACCATGAAGAGCAGCCCGTTGATAGGAGAGGATTTTCCAGCTTTACTGGTAGCAGCTGCAACACCACTGAGGTAGACGGATAATAATCAATTTAACTGTAGTATGCAGGATACAAACTGTTATTATAGTACTTAACCCTGAATCGTACTATTATAGAACAGTGTCTAACCCTGAATCGTACTATTATAGAACAGTGTCTAACCCTAGACTCGTACTATTATAGAATGGTGTCTAACCCTAGACTCGTACTATTATAGAATGGTGTCTAACCCTAGACTCGTACTATTATAGAACAGTGTCTAACCCTAGACTCGTACTATTATAGAATGGTGTCTAACCCTAGACTCGTACTATTATAGAACGGTGTCTAACCCTAGACTCGTACTATTATAGAACAGTGTCTAACCCTAGACTCGTACTATTATAGAATGGTGTCTAACCCTAGACTCGTACTATTATAGAACGGTGTCTAACCCTAGACTCGTACTATTATAGAACGGTGTCTAACCCTAGACTCGTACTATTATAGAACAGTGTCTAACCCTAGACTCGTACTATTATAGAACAGTGTCTAACCCTAGACTCGTACTATTATAGAATGGTGTCTAACCCTAGACTCGTACTATTATAGAATGGTGTCTAACCCTAGACTCGTACTATTATAGAACGGTGTCTAACCCTAGACTCGTACTATTATAGAATGGTGTCTAACCCTAGACTCGTACTATTATAGAACGGTGTCTAACCCTAGACTCGTACTATTATAGAACGGTGTCTAACCCTAGACTCGTACTATTATAGAACGGTGTCTAACCCTAGACTCGTACTATTATAGAACGGTGTCTAACCCTAGACTCGTACTATTATAGAACGGTGTCTAACCCTAGACTCGTACTATTATAGAACGGTGTCTAACCCTAGACTCGTACTATTATAGAACGGTGTCTAACCCTAGACTCGTACTATTATAGAACGGTGTCTAACCCTAGACTCGTACTATTATAGAACGGTGTCTCGTAACCCCCTAGACTCGTACTATTATAGAACCCTAGGACTGTCTAACCCTAGACTCGTACTATTATAGAATGGTGTCTAACCCTAGACTCGTACTATTATAGAATGGTGTCTAACCCTAGACTCGTAATATTATAGAATGGTGTCTAACCCTAGACTCGTACTATTATAGAACGGTGTCTAACCCTAGACTCGTACTATTATAGATGTTATGATGTTAATTGCTTAATTATTTCGCTTCTAATTGCTTAATTATTTCGCTTCTAGATATCCATCCTCACTTGTCTGTGTCTGTTCTTTGTGTTACAGCGTTAAGCCCCCTTCTGCCCCAAAGACCCAAATTCCTCTGAAAGAAGATGACTTCCCCAGCCTGTCTGCTGCCATGACAACCAGCCCTATGACTTCTGCCTACTCCGGACAGCCCAGGATCAACTCTTCCTTCCAGGCAGAAGATTTCCCTGCTCTTGTTTCTAAAATCCGCCCCTCCAGACCTGTGGGTGGAGCTAACTCAGCCTGGAGCCAATCCAGCAACAGCAACTCAAAGACAGTCATCCTGCCGTCCTCTTCCAAACCCCAACCTACCAACCTCCCTCTTCCTCTGCCTCCTGGCCCCCAGTTCCTGACTTCTTCCTCTCGAAGGAAGAAGCCTGCTGCATGCCAGCCCTTGCTCCTCTCTGATGAAGAAGGTGACGCAAAGACGATGCAGGAGCACCGTTCAGTTCCCACTATGTTGGATATCTCATCTCTTCTCACTATTAAAGGCCCTTCTGCCTCTAAGCCTCGCCCTGTGGCCTTTAAGCCCTCCCCTGTAAGCTCTAAGCCCTCCCCTGTAAGCTCTAAGCCCTCCCCTGTAAGCTCTAAGCCCTCCCCTGTAAGCTCTAAGCCCCCCCCTGTAAGCTCTAAGGTGTCTTCTGGAACATCAAGTCCCACTCCTAACCCCCCAACCAAGACAGCCAAGAAGAAGAAACAGCAACAAAGCACGATCTCTTCACCATTATCAGGGAACCCACTTCCTGTCCCCGTGGAAACAGTCTCTAGGGTGCAGAAGGAGAATGTTCCAGAGAGCCCTGCGCCCAAACCACCAGTTACCCTGACTACATCTGCGGTGAAAACAGTGGGTAAAGCCGGCAGCCTGGCTAACGGACACCTGGATAACCCAATCACAGCATCCCCCCTCCCCAAAGCTGTGTCTGGCCTCTGTCTGGATTTGGAAGAGTTCCCCATCCTCCTCACAAAGAAACCCCCTCCAGGTATGTAACCACTATCTAGGGTGTGCTGAACTGGCCTTCAGCGTGTGGTACGGATGTAGTTATCTACCTGGCGGCGTTAGGGTTATCTACCTGGCGGCGTTGGGGTTCTCTGCCTGGCGGCGTTAGGGTTCTCTGCCTGGCGGCGTTTGGGTTCTCTGCCTGGCGGCGTTAGGGTTCTCTGCCTGGCGGCGTTAGGGTTCTCTGCCTGGCGGCGTTAGGGTTCTCTGGCTGGCACTATGATCGATAGTGTCAAAGGCAGAACTAAGATTAAGAAGCAATAGGAGAGATGCAGAACCTTTACCCAAAGCCAGTCTCAGTGATATGATTCAGTCTGAAACCTGACTGGAGCTTTTCATAAATATTATTAAGTTTTAGTGAGACTTACGATTTTTGAAGAACGGAAGGTTCTATATTTCTTTAATATATCCGGATCATGGATTTATTACTGTAACATTGGTTTCCTCCAGGATTTAAGAGTTCTGCCCCCATCACCCTGCTGCCCCCCCCTGGCCTGGCCATCTCTCTCCAAAGCAGTAAGCCCCCCCCAGGTTTTACTGGTATTCCCCTGAACAGCAACGTGGAGGAGCCTGCCCCCCCTGCACAGAGCCTCTGGTGAGTTATATAGACACACGCACAGCACAAATGTTATGAAACTAGTGTGTCATTTTAATGTGTGTGTGTGTTTAGTCTTCTCCAGTCCCCTGGAGTCTACCTGGTTCCAGAGAACTTCCACCAGAGGAACAAGGAGCTGATCCAGTCCATCAGGAACCTCCTACAGAACAACGAGACACGCTTCAACCAGTTCAAGGAGTACTCTGTACAGTTTCGACAGGTAACCCCTGAACTTTGACCCCTAGCATATGTTAATGCTAATAGTTTCTAATGAAAAGGCCTTCGATTTCTCCATTCAAATACTGAACAAAATCAAATAGTTCATTAAACTTTAGCCTCGGCTAGCATCAATGAAAGCTGTCTGACTACTTACAAATCACCTATAAATAACATCTCCAGGCATCTGGTAAACCTCTAAACTTATCATATATCCAGGTCACCATTGCAAATAATAATTTGTTCTCAATCGGCCTACCGTGTTCAATGTTAAATGAAACACATTTAAAGAAAAAAAAACTTGTGTCTTCTGGAAAAATAAGGATTTCTTGACAAATTTCCCACCAGTAAATGTTTTATGCATTTTATTGTTATAACATCACATTATGGAGTTGTTATAACATTAAAGTCATTATGGTTGTAACATAATAATAATAAAACATGTCATTATATATAAATCTGATCTGATCTCTTGTACCTACCCTTACCAGCTACTTAATTAGGTACACCTTGACAGTTCAGGGAAAATGGGATGTGATTCTGGACACATTCACATCCATAATGTGAATCTCCTGTTCCATCACATCCCAACTGCACATCCATAATGTGAATCTCCTGTTCCACCACACCCCAACTGCACATCCATAATGTGAATCTCCTGTTCCACCACATCCCAACTGCACATCCATAATGTGAATCTCCTGTTCCATCACATCCCAACTGCACATCCATAATGTGAATCTCCTGTTCCACCACACCCCAACTGCACATCCATAATGTGAATCTACTGTTCCACCACATCCCAACTGCACATCCATAATGTGAATCTCCTCTGTTCCACCACATCCCAACTGCACATCCATAATGTGAATCTCCTGTTCCACCACATCCCAACTGCACATCCATAATGTGAATCTCCTCTGTTCCACCACATCCCAACTGCACATCCATAATGTGAATCTCCTGTTCCACCACATCCCAACTGCACATCCATAATGTGAATCTCCTCTGTTCCACCACATCCCAACTGCACATCCATAATGTGAATCTCCTCTGTTCCACCACATCCCAACTGCACATCCATAATGTGAATCTCCTCTGTTCCACCACATCCCAACTGCACATCCATAATGTGAATCTCCTCTGTTCCACCACATCCCAACTGCACATCCATAATGTGAATCTTCTGTTCCACCACATCCCAACTGCACAACCATAATGTGAATCTCCTGTTCCACCACATCCCAACTGCACATCCATAATGTGAATCTCCTCTGTTCCACCACATCCCAACTGCACATCCATAATGTGAAACTCCTCTGTTCCACCACATCCCAACTGCACAACCATTTTCCTTGTATGTGTTGTATGTGAAAAATTCACCAGGTGTTTAAACCATGTATATGAATTATTTTGGGCTTTAGGGTACAGAAGCTTTTAAGCATTTAACTGTGTGAATTTTCAACAGGGTTTGATGTCCGCAGTCCAGTATCATCTGAGCTGTAAGGAACTATTAGGGGAGAACTTCATTGGTATCTTCAATGAGCTGCTGGTTCTGCTCCCGGACACTGGAAAACAGCAAGAGCTACTGACGGCACATGCTGATTTCTGCTTTATGGAGAAGCGAGGAGCCCAGAAGAACAAGAAGAGTGCCTGGCAGAACCTGTCTACTACCAACGCAGCAGAGCTAGACTGCCAGGTCTGCCCTACCTGCTGCCAGGTGCTTGACCCCAAAGACTTCAACTCCCATAAGACCTTGCACCTGGGAGACAATGAAGACTTTCCATCTTTGCAAGCTGTCAGTCGCATAATCAGCTAACCCCGGCCCCCTGAACCAGGATGGACCTGCCACTGCCCAATCACAGCCCGGTGTGTTACTGTGCAGGGAGGATCCTGTTGCCGTGTCAACTATGCCAGAGTATCTGGGTATTGTAGTTGGAGAGGCTGGAGGTCAACAGAACTATGAATCTGAAGTTGTGTGATGTTGACTTCAACTCCAGCTGGGCCTTGATAAAAGACTAATGTAACAAATTACTTGAAAAGTACCACATTTTGTGAATTAATAAGAATCATTCTTTACCCTTCGATCTCTTTCTCTTTACTTCTAATCACATTTCCCTGAAGTTGATATAGTTTCATTAAGTTCTTTGGTTGAGGTTGTTGACTAATAAGAAAGAATGTTTATTAGTTGAATCTCATACAGACAGTTAAACTCCTGATTTAGCTTGATTAAAAATGACCAACTGTACCAGGTATGTGGAGGATTTACGGTGGGACTCACTAATGGTTCATCTGTGTGACTTTATGGAGCCCTATTTATTCTTTCTTTATGAACCACCCTCCCTCCAGTCTGTAAGCCACCCTCCCTCCAGTCTGTAAGCCACCCTCCCTCCAGTCTGTAAGCCACCCTCCCTCCAGTCTGTAAGCCACCCTCCCTCCAGTCTGTAAGCCACCCTCCCTCCAGTCTGTAAGCCACCCTCCCTCCAGTCTGTAAGCCACCCTCCCTCCAGTCTGTAAGCCACCCTCCCTCCAGTCTGTAAGCCACCCTCCCTCCAGTCTGTAAGCCACCCTCCCTCCAGTCTGTAAGCCACCCTCCCTCCAGTCTGTAAGCCACCCTCCCTCCAGTCTGTAAGCCACCCTCCCTCCAGTCTGTAAGCCACCCTCCCTCCAGTCTGTAAGCCACCCTCCCTCCAGTCTGTAAGCCACCCTCCCTCCAGTCTGTAAGCCACCCTCCCTCCAGTCTGTAAGCCACCCTCCCTCCAGTCTGTAAGCCACCCTCCCTCCAGTCTGTAAGCCACCCTCCCTCCAGTCTGTAAGCCACCCTCCCTCCAGTCTGTAAGCCACCCTCCCTCCAGTCTGTAAGCCACCCTCCCTCCAGTCTGTAAGCCACCCTCCCTCCAGTCTGTAAGCCACCCTCCCTCCAGTCTGTAAGCCACCCTCCCTCCAGTCTGTAAGCCACCCCCCTCCAGTCTGTAAATTGGAACAGTTCTATTACAACAATTGTGATTAAACGGTTTCCAGGTATGATTCTGTTTGTATTATTGTTCAAGTGATCCGGAAGCAAATATGTTCACTACTGTAAGTCTCTGGAGACTTCCTGAACATCATTAAATAGAAGATGTGATGTAATATATATGTATTACATCACTAACACCACTAAAATTCGAGCTGTCTCCTTCAGGTTATTGTTATAGACAGCAGTAATGTCTTTATCTATAATTATAGCCATCAGTCTGTTAGGATATGTCTCTGTTATCTATAATTACATCCACCAGTCTGTTAGGATATGTCTCTACTATCTATAATTACATCCACCAGTCTGTTAGGATATGTCTCTATTATCTATAATTACATCCATCAGTCTGTTAGGATATGTCTCTATTATCTATAATTACATCCATCAGTCTGTTAGGATATGTCTCTTATCTATAATTACATCCATCAGTCAGTTAGGATATGTCTCTATTATCTATAATTACAACCATCAGTCTGTTAGGATATGTCTCTATATCTATAATTACAGCTATCCTGACATGTTAGCTTATATTATATTAATTACCTGACACGTTAGCTTATCTTCTATTAATTACCTGACATGTTAGCTTATCTTATATGAATTACCTGACATGTTAGCTTATCTTCTATTAATTACCTGACACGTTAGCTTATCTTCTATTAATTACCTGACACGTTAGCTTATCTTCTATTAATTACCTGACACGTTAGCTTATCTTATATGAATTACCTAACATGTTAGCTTATCTTATATGAATTACCTGACATGTTAGCTTATCTTCTATTAATTACTTGACACGTTAGCTTATCTTCTAATAATTACCTGACATAATAGCTTATCTTCTATTAATTACCTGACACGTTAGCTTATCTTCTATTAATTACCTGACATGTTAGCTTATATTATATTAATTACCTGACACGTTAGCTTATCTTCTATTAATTACCTGACATAATAGCTTATCTTCTATTAATTACCTGACACGTTAGCTTATCTTCTATTAATTACCTGACATGTTAGCTTATATTATATTAATTACCTGACACGTTAGCTTATCTTCTATTAATTACCTGACATGTTAGCTTATATTATATTAATTACCTGACACGTTAGCTTATCTTCTATTAATTACCTGACATGTTAGCTTATCTTCTATTAATTACTTGACACGTTAGCTTATCTTCTATTAATTACCTGACATAATAGCTTATCTTCTATTAATTACCTCAGCCTGATGAGGGTGTAACTGTTACTGGCTTTGATAGCCATGGCAAACCGTGTCCCGCCTCCTGCTGTCGCTGATTGGACGGCCGAGAGAACCAATTAGACGCTGCCCTGAGAACATATTTTAATAATTAAAAGTTTAACCTGCAGTTCACAGGTGCTCAGAGCAGAATTATGTTGGTAGAGCTACATAAAGGCTCTAACTATAATTACTGTATCAGCATATGGTATACAATTATAATTGATTTTATTATTGCTGCATTTTGATTTATGTTTGAAACACAGTTTCTTAGGCTGCATCTATTTGTGATTAAAATAAAATACAAAATGTACAATTCTTATTTGTAGGTTCATCTCCAAATGATTTTTTTCTGATCTTTGGTGCCATCTGAATGAATGCTGGTTGCTGTGGATTCGTTGGTGATTATATGTTGTTGGTGAAATGTAGAACACAGTCTTGTAACAGTATCTTTATGAAATGTTCCTTTTATTCCCCCTTTTGTTTGTTTTTGTATTTATTTAAATCAAATGAAGAATTACATAATTCAACATAAAACATGTCACGTTTTTACATGCAACACTTGTTCAATACCACCGCCTGGCTGTATAGTGCTGTTACACTGCAAGGCCACCAGAGAGCGCTTTCCCAATGCTACGGCACTAATGCACCTCAAGGCACTAGAGGGCGCTGTTCTTCTGCTAGTTTTTTTTTTTTTTTTCAGAATCAGAAAAGTGTTTATTCGCCATTGAATGTGTGAACAGACAAGGAATTTACTGTGGCAGGAAGGTGCTTACATGCAACATAAGAATAGAACAATATAAATTAAACTAAAGGGATGAGGGGGTAGAGGGATAGTATGTACAAAAAAATAACAATAAGATACCAAAAAACAACAGCGCAATAGAGCAAAAAATGTAGTGCAAATCAGGCAATGTGCAAAAGGAGTGGGTCAGAGTTCGAGGCTTAAGTGAGATGGGTCATAGTTCAAGGCTTGTGTGCACCCCTGGCCTTGTTGAGGAGGCCAGTAGTAGTGTTACAGGTAGCAGATGGTAGGACAGACAAGGCATTCTGGAGGTTAGTTATCATTATTATATTCAGCATTATATATTATATTTTTCCTCATATCAACAAACACAAAACCTTTTGGATTCTGATTTAATATACAATATCAATGTTAGAGCATGTACATTTTACTTGGAGACAAAACACTGTGAGGCTGTCTAGACTTAACACCTCTTCTAATCCTAAAGATACATAAAATATAGTAACACTGTAGACTTTATTTACCGCTTTAGACCTGAAACAACAAATGCATATGCTCGCTCTCACACAGACACACAGACACACAGACACACAACGGTGAGGTATGGTTATTGGTTAAATACATCAGGGCCCCTGACCAAAGACCTTTGACCCTGTAACCATTGTAACGATCGACAGAGTAGTCAGATGTGTGCAGATTTATAACCTCTCGAGACTTATAGAAGGGGAGCACACGATCACTTAATGCTTTGTACAGAGAATTAAACTAGCAGGGCAGTTTGGCAGCTGATAATGTAAACATAATAAGCTTCTAGAACATAAAACAAAAAATGGTTCTAGAATTTAAATATAATCCATATAGAAAACATAAACAGTTTTGTAAAATGTAAACATTTCAATTGATTGAGAATATTCTTTGATGCCACCTCATTTGGCCTTTAGGTTTAGGGTAATTTGGCCTTCACGGTTAGGGTCAGTTGGCCTTCACGGTTAGGGTCAGTTGGCCTTCACGGTTAGGGTCAGTTGAATAGGGTGCTGTAGATGGAGAATAAATAGGGAATAGGGTGCACTAGATGGAGAATAAATAGGGAATAGGGTGCAGTAGATGGAGAATAAATAGGTAATAGGGTGCTCTAGATGGAGAATAAATAGGTAATAGGGTGCAGTAGATGGAGAATAAATAGGTAATAGGGTGCACTAGATGGAGAATAAATAGGGAATAGGGTGCACTAGATGGAGAATAAATAGGGAATAGGGTGCACTAAATGGAGAATAAATAGGGAATAGGGTGCACTAAATGGAGAATAAATAGGGAATAGGGTGCACTGAATGGAGAATAAATAGGGAATAGGGTGCACTGAATGGAGAATAAATAGGGTGCACTAAATGGAGAATAAATAGGGTGCACTAAATGGAGAATAAATAGGGTGCAGTAGATGGAGAATATATAGGGAATAGGGTGCACTAGATGGAGAATAAATAGTGTGCAGTAGATGGAGAATAAATAGGGAATAGGGTGCACTAGATGGAGAATAAATAGGGTGCAGTAGATGGAGAATATATAGGGAATAGGGTGCACTAGATGGAGAATAAATAGGGAATAGGGTGCACTAAATGGAGAATAAATAGGGAATAGGGTGCACTAAATGGAGAATAAATAGGGAATAGGGTGCACTAAATGGAGAATATATAGGGAATAGGGTGCACTAAATGGAGAATATAATCTCCATCTACTGCACCCTATATATTCTCCATTTAGTGCACCCTATTCCCTATTCATTCTCCATTTAGTGCACCCTATTCCCTATTTATTCTCCATTTAGTGCACCCTATTCCCTATTTATTTTCCATTTAGTGCACCCTATTCCCTATTTATTCTCCATTTAGTGCACCCTATTCCCTATTTATTCTCCATTTAGTGCACCCTATTCCCTATTCATTCTCCATTTAGTGCACCCTATTCCCTATTTATTCTCCATTTAGTGCACCCTATTCCCTATATATACTCCATTTAGTGCACCCTATTCCCTATATATACTCCATCTACTGCACCCTATTTATAGGGAATAGGGGGCACTAAATGGAGAATAAATAGGGAATAGGGTGCACTAGATGTAGAATAAATAGTGTGCAGTAGATGGAGAATATAGGGAATAGGGTGCACTAGATGGAGAATAAATAGGGAATAGGGTGCACTAGATGGAGAATAGTATGAAATATTCTGCAGAATAGTTGATGGAGGGAAGAGATGGGATATTGCACATAGCTCCAGTAACTGTCACATAACACAGGACAGTTTATCACATAAGTCTGTACAACATGCAAATTGAACAGCCAAAAACATCCTTTTACAAACATTACTCTAAACTGATAACAACCCTTTACAAACATTATTCAGAAATACTGCACATTTAACTCAGCCTCTTCCTCTGACGGACCAATTGAGAAATGTACCATGCTTATTTTTCAGTCAGATGTCTAGGAAGCTAGTGGGGGCGTGTCTAACTCAGGGCTGTTCTCCATTTAGATGTCTAGGAAGCTAGTGGGGGCGTGTCTAACTCAGGGCTGTTCTCCATTTAGATGTCTAGGAAGCTAGTGGGGGCGTGTCTAACTCAGGGCTGTTCTCCATTTAGATGTCTAGGAAGCTAGTGGGGGCGTGTCTAACTCAGGGCTGTTCTCCATTTAGATGTCTAGGAAGCTAGTGGGGGCGTGTCTAACTCAGGGCTGTTCTCCATTTAGATGTCTAGGAAGCTGGTGGGGGCGTGTCTAACTCAGGGCTGTTCTCCATTTAGATGTCTAGGAAGCTAGTGGGGCGTGTCTAACTCAGGGCTGTTCTCCATTTAGATGTCTAGGAAGCTAGTGGGGGCGTGTCTAACTCAGGGCTGTTCTCCATTTAGATGTCTAGGAAGCTAGTGGGGGCGTGTCTAACTCAGGGCTGTTCTCTAGTCAAATGTCGAGGCTGTAGGGAGAACCATGTTTGTGAGGCTGTATGGAGAACCATGTTTGTGAGGCTGTAGGGAGAACCATGTTTGTGTGGCTGTAGGGAGAACCATGTTTGTGTGGCTGTAGGGAGAACCATGTTTGTGTGGCTGTATGGAGAACCATGTTTGTGTGGCTGTATGGAGAACCATATTTGTGTGGCTGTATGGAGAACCATATTTGTGTGGCTGTATGGAGAACCATGTTTGTGAGGCTGTAGGGAGAACCATGTTTGTGAGGCTGTATGGAGAACCATGTTTGTGAGGCTGTAGGGAGAACCATGTTTGTGAGGCTGTATGGAGAACCATGTTTGTGTGGCTGTAGGGAGAATCATGTTTGTGTGGCTGTAGGGAGAACCATGTTTGTGAGGCTGTATGGAGAACCATGTTTGTAAGGCTGTATGGAGAACCATGTTTGTGTGGCTGTATGGAGAACCATGTTTATGTGGCTGTATGGAGAACCATGTTTGTGAGGCTGTATGGAGAACCATGTTTGTGAGGCTGTATGGAGAACCATGTTTGTGTGGCTGTATGGAGAACCATGTTTGTGAGGCTGTAGGGAGAACCATGTTTGTGTGGCTGTAGGGAGAACCATGTTTGTGAGGCTGTAGGGAGAACCATGTTTGTGAGGCTCTAGGGAGAACAGGGACTGGCTAGTATATGGGAACCTGGTATGTAGGTGGGGGGGCCTCTAGCCCCTCAGTGAAGGGGGTCTGGTAGGTGCCTGTTGGCTCAGTAGCGCCTCCTGTGGTGGCGGAGGTGTATGGTGTTGCCGGGGCAACGGTTTCCAGATGGTCAGTGGTGAAGAGGGTCATGTCTGTTCCCAGGAGATACTTCTGAACAGCACGGACAGTCAGACCAGCCTGGGCGGGCGAAGAAGTCCATTCACTTTAAAATACAATTTAAGAACTCCCCTAGTAAACATTAGTAAAAAAGTGCATATAAAAAGAAAACAGTATCCCTGCTCTAATGAGTGTGTGAACATACCCAGGTGAGGATGGAGAAGAAGGAGAACGTTATAGCTGCCCGAGCAGCATCTGAACCCTGGTTTAGTGGGAGGTTCTCAGGAGTCGTCCTGGACCACTGATTGGCCAGGAAACAGAAACTGACAAACCACAGGAATGTCCAGAAACCTGCAGACAACCAATCACAGCACAGAAGTGTTCAAGTTCAAAGTTTTATTGTCAAGTGGATATTTAATACAGTTGTCACTTAACACGGAGGGTGTGAGTTTCTGTGTGTATGTTTCTCTGTGTGTGTGTGTGTGTATGTTTCTCTGTGTGTGTGTGTGTGTGTGTGTGTGTCTGTGTGTGTACATGTATGTTTCTCTGTGTGTGTGTGTATGTTTCTCTGTGTGTGTGTGTGTGTGTGTATGTTTCTCTGTGTGTGTGTGTGTGTGTGTATGTTTCTCTGTGTGTGTGTGTGTGTGTGTGTGTGTGTGTGTGTGTACATGTATGTTTCTCTGTGTGTGTGTGTATGTTTCTCTGTGTGTGTGTGTGTGTGTGTATGTTTCTCTGTGTGTGTCTGTGTGTGTGTGTGTGTGTATGTTTCTCTGTGTGTGTGTGTGTGTGTGTGTGTATGTTTCTCTGTGTGTGTGTGTGTATGTTTCTCTGTGTGTGTGTGTGTGTATGTTTCTCTGTGTATGTGTGTGTGTGTGTATGTTTCTCTGTGTGTGTGTGTGTGTGTATGTTTCTCTGTGTGTGTGTATGTTTCTCTGTGTGTGTGTGTGTGTGTGTGTGTGTATGTTTCTCTGTGTGTGTGTGTGTGTGTATGTTTCTCTGTGTGTGTGTGTGTATGTTTCTCTGTGTGTGTGTCTGTGTGTGTGTGTGTGTGTGTGTGTGTGAGTGTGTGTTTGTTTCTCTGTGTGTGTGTGTGTGTTCTCTGTGTGTGTGTGTGTGTGTGTGTGTGTGTTCTCTGTGTGTGTGTGTGTGTGTGTGTTTCTCTGTGTGTGTGTGTGTGTGTGTTTCTCTGTGTGTGTGTGTGTGTATGTTTCTCTCTGTGTGTGTGTGTGTGTGTGTGTTTCTCTCTGTGTGTGTGTGTGTGTGTGTATGTTTCTCTGTGTGTGTGTGTGTGTGTATGTTTCTCTGTGTCTGTGTGTGTGTATGTTTCTCTGTGTCTGTGTGTGTGTGTGTGTGTGTGTGTATAACCTACCAGAGACTCCAACTTCCAGCATCACTGCCTTCTTCCTGTCCTTGATGGAGCTGATCTGCTGGAACTTGACATCCATCAGGAGGAATAAGGAGCAGATCAGGAGTCCCATGAAACCACAGAAAACTCCATAGTTACAAGCATCAGCGTTCTTATTGAAGACACAGTGGAGACGCTCACTCCCCAGGTTCACATAACCCTCATTTACTATAGAAGCAAATACCACCAGGGAAAAGACCTGTAGACAGGGGGAGGGCAGATGGGGGCAAGGAGGGGGGCAGGAAGGGGTAGGGGGGCAAGAAGGGATAGGGGGCAGGAAGGGGTAGGGGGGCAGAGGGGAGGGGCATTAGTTCCAGAAGCAGAGCAGACTTTGTTTCCATTTAGAAACTATCCATGTATGTACACATACACATAGTTATCTGGGCTCAGAACTAAAACATGACCTCATCTTTTGTCTCTTTCCCCTCTCTTTGTCTACGATGGTGTTGGTGTGTTTAGTGAGTGAGAGTCTTGTGTGATACTTGAGTTCCCATTAAGAATTAGTGAGATCTGATGTTTTCTATATCATGGGAGAATCACACACACGTCTGCTAATACTTAGGGTCAGAACAGACCCATTTTGATTTTCACACTCCCACACAGACACCTGGTTTCCCTCACCACGGACACCTGGTTTCACTCATCACGGACACCTGGTTTCCCTCATCACGGACACCTGGTTTCCCTCACCACGGACACCTGGTTTCCCTCACCACGGACACCTGTTTTCCCTCATCACAGACACCTGGTTTCCCTCACCACGGACACCTGGTTTCCCTCATCACAGACACCTGGTTTCCCTCATCACGGACACCTGGTTTCCCTCATCACGGACACCTGGTTTCCCTCATCACGGACACCTGGTTTCCCTCATCACGGACACCTGGTTTCCCTCATCACGGACACCTGGTTTCCCTCATCACGGACACCTGGTTTCCCTCATCACGGACACCTGGTTTCCCTCATCACGGACACCTGGTTTCCCTCATCCTTGGACACCTGGTTTCCCTCATCACGGACACCTGGTTTCCCTCATCACAGACACATCTATACGTTGGAGATACCATGGTGGCTCTATAAGCTGGAGATACCATGGTGGTTCTATAAGGTGGATATACCATGGTGGCTCTAGAAGTTGGAGATACCATGGTGGCTATATACACTGGAGATACCATGGTGGCTCTAGAAGTTGGAGATACCATGGTGGCTCTATAAGCTGGAGATACCATGGTGGCTCTATATGCTGGAGATAACATGGTGGCTCTTTAAGTCAACACAATGTGACTAATGCGGTCTGTAAACCAGTTTTTATAACATCCCTGTTTTGCAGTTTAACCCTGACAGGTATAGTAAGTGTTGTGGGAACTAATACATGTGCATAATACAGCTGGTAGAACTTAGCCCAAAATGTAGTGGCTGTTTAACACAGTGGGTTCCATGTCGTAAAGGGCGCAAAAAGTGTACAAAATAGTACGAAATATTAACAATATTGTCGCTAATTAATCCTCATTGAAATACATTGGTTGAATGTTCAAAAATAAAGTGAGTGAGCCCCTCCAGCTGAAAATGTTGAGAACATTTAGAAACTGCTGCTGCTGCTAGAGTTTCAAGTCTACACACACAAATGACATATCAAAACGTTCAGCTATTTGTGCTGTCACTAACAATGTCCACATAATAGCCGTAACATAAATAGTTATTACATTATGTCCTTTTGTTTCCAACTAGCGCCTCCCCATAGACAGCCACTAAAACGGTTTGAATCTGCACTCTAGAAAATGTAATGCCCAGGTTAATGCCCAGAATAATGCCAAAGATAATGCAGGATAATGCCCAGAATAATGCCAAAGATAATGCAGAATAATGCCCAGGATAATGTCCAGGATAATGTCCAGGATAATGCCCAGGATAATGCCCAGAATAATGCCAAAGATAATGCAGAATAATGCCCAGGATAATGTCCAGGATAATGTCCAGGATAATGTCCAGGATAATGCCCAGGTTAATGCCCAGAATAATGCCAAAGATAATGCAGAATAATGCCCAGGATAATGTCCAGGATAATGTCCAGGATAATGCCCAGGATAATGCCCAGGATAATGCCCAGAATAATGCCAAAGATAATGCAGAATAATGTCCAGGATAATGCCCAGGATAATGTCCAGGATAATGCCCAGGATAATGCCCAGGATAATGCAGAATAATGCCCAGGATAATGCCCAGGATAATGCCCAGGATAATGCCCAGGATAATGCAGAATAATGCCCAGGATAATGTCCAGGATAATGTCCAGGATAATGTCCAGGATAATGTCCAGGATAATGTCCAGGATAATGCCCAGGATAATGTCCAGGATAATGCCCAGGATAATGCCCAGAATAATGCCAAAGATAATGCAGAATAATGCCCAGGATAATGTCCAGGATAATGCCCAGGATAATGTCCAGGATAATGCCCAGGATAATGCCCAGGATAATGCCCAGGATAATGCCCAGGATAATGCCCAGGATAATGCCCAGGATAATGTCCAGGATAATGTCCAGGATAATGCCCAGGATAATGCCCAGAATAATGCCCAGAATAATGCAGAATAATGCCCAGGATAATGTCCAGGATAATGTCCAGGATAATGCCCAGGATAATGCCCAGGATAATGTCCAGGATAATGCCCAGGATAATGCCCAGGATAATGTCCAGGATAATGCCCAGGATAATGCCCAGGATAATGCCCAGGATAATGCCCAGGATAATGCCCAGGTTAATGCCCAGAATAATGCCAAAGATAATGCAGAATAATGCCCAGGATAATGTCCAGGATAATGTCCAGGATAATGCCCAGGATAATGTCCAGGATAATGCCAAAGATAATGCAGAATAATGCCCAGGATAATGTCCAGGATAATGCCCAGGATAATGTCCAGGATAATGCCCAGGATAATGCCCAGGATAATGCAGAATAATACCCAGACTAATGCCCAGAATAATGCAGAATACCCAGAATAATGCAGAATAATACCCAGAATAATGTAGAATAATACCCAGAATAATGCCCAGAATAATACCCAGAATAATGCCCAGAATAATTCCCAAAATAATGCAGAATAATACCCAGAATAATGCAGAATAATACCCAGAATAATGCAGAATAATACCCAGAATAATGCAGAATAATACCCAGAATAATGTAGAATAATACCCAGAATAATGCCCAGAATAATGCAGAATAATACCCAGAATAATGCCCAGAATAATGCAGAATAATACCCAGAATAATGCCCAGAATAATTCCCAAAATAATGCAGAATAATACCCAGAATAATGCAGAATAATACCCAGAATAATGCAGAATAATACCCAGAATAATGCAGAATAATACCCAGAATAATGCCCAGAATAATGCAGAATAATACCCAGAATAATGCAGAATAATACCCAGAATAATGCAGAATAATACCCAGAATAATGCAGAATAATACCCAGAATAATGCCCAGAATAATGCAAAATATTACCCAGAATAATTCCCAAAATAATGCAGAATAATACCCAGACTAATGCCCAGAATAATGCAGAATACCCAGAATAATGCAGAATAATACCCAGAATAATGTAGAATAATACCCAGAATAATGCCCAGAATAATTCCCAAAATAATGCAGAATAATACCCAGAATAATGCAGAATAATGCCCAGAATAATGCAGAATAATGCCCAGAATAATGCAGAATAATACCCAGAATAATGCCCAGAATAATGCAGATTAATACCCAGAATAATTCCCAAAATAATGCAGAATAATACCCAGAATAATGCAGAATAATACCCAGAATAATGCCCAGAATAATACCCAGAATAATGCCCAGAATAATACCCAGAATAATGCCCAGAATAATGCAGAATAATACCCAGAATAATGCAGAATAATACCCAGAATAATGCAGAATACCCAGAATAATGCAGAATAATACCCAGAATAATTCCCAAAATAATGCAGAATAATACCCAGACTAATGCAGAATACCCAGAATAATGTAGAATAATACCCAGAATAATGCCCAGACTAATGCCCAGAATAATGCAGAATACCCAGAATAATGCAGAATAATACCCAGAATAATGTAGAATAATACCCAGAATAATGCCCAGAATAATACCCAGAATAATGCAGAATAATACCCAGAATAATGCAGAATAATACCCAGAATAATGCAGAATACCCAGAATAATGCAGAATAATACCCAGAATAATTCCCAAAATAATGCAGAATAATACCCAGACTAATGCAGAATACCCAGAATAATGTAGAATAATACCCAGAATAATGCCCAGAATAATTCCCAAAATAATGCAGAATATTGCAGAATAATACCCAGAATATTGCAGAATAATACCCAGAATATTGCAGAATAATACCCAGAATAATGCAGAATAATACCCAGAATAATGCAGAATAATACCCAGAATAATGCAGAATAATACCCAGAATAATGCAGAATAATACCCAGAATAATGCAGAATAATACCCAGAATAATGCAGAATAATACCCAGAATAATGCAGAATAATACCCAGAATAATGCAGAATAATACCCAGAATATTGCAGAATACCCAGAATAATGCAGAATAATACCCAGAATAATGCAGAATAATACCCAGAATAATGCAGAATAATACCCAGGATGATGCAGAATAATGCAGAATAATACCCAGAATAATGCAGAATAATACCCAGAATAATGCAGAATAATACCCAGAATAATACCCAGGATGATGCAGAATAATACCCAGAATAATGCCCAGGATGATGCAGAATAATACCCAGAATAATGCCCAGGATGATGCAGAATAATGCCCAGACTAGAACCGATCTTCGTCGGCTTCTTACCCACGACAGCAACCTCAGGATGGTGGTCGGCTGTTTAATAAAGGAGACCGGGTCGAAAGCACCACCGGCGAGACCCGCCCCGAACGATCCCACTCCGTCCATCTTCTCCTCCTCTTGCAGCTCCTTCTTCTTCTCTTGCAGCTCCTCCTTCTCCTGCAGCTCTGTGGGTGACGCGTCCAGCTCCAGGCTCCGTGCGTGCGCGGGTCCTGTGTCGTGTAGGGACGGGTCTAGCGCGCACACGGCATGCAAGCTGCTGTACGGGGACGTGCACGAATATTGGGGAACGGGAAAACGCACACCATGGCTGCTGGAAGGGTGCACGACGAGCACGACTACTGAGGAACGGGAACACGCACACCATGGCTGCTGGACGGGGACGTGCACGACTACTGAGGAACGGGAACACGCACACCATGGCTGCTGGACGGGGACGTGCACGACTACTGAGGAACGGGAACACGCACACCATGGCTGCTGGACGGGGACGTGCACGACTACTGAGGAACGGGAACACGCACACCATGGCTGCTGCAGCTCCTCCTGCTATATAAGATCCTTCTGCATCTGTGTATCAGTGATCCAGAGAACCCGCGTGTCGTTACAAGCTCTGACCAACAGGGGGAACTGCTGTCAACATGACCACAACCTTCAGAACTATATGGGAAATATGTCAGGCTGCAGAAATACACCACAGATCATCAGAGTTCAGATAATTTATTAAGGACCCACATCACATAATGTTTCAAATAAAAACATAATAATCTTTCCATCCATCTGTCTAATCAGTCACAGCTGCCATCCTTCCATCCATCTGACTAATCAGTCACAGCTGCCATCCTTCCATCCATCTGTCTAATCAGTCACAGCTGCCATCCTTCTGTCTAATCAGTCACAGCTGCCATCCTTCCATCCATCTGTCTAATCAGTCACAGCTGCCATCCTTCCATCCATCTGTCTAATCAGTCACAGCTGCCATCCTTCCATCCATCTGTCTGATCAGTCACAGCTGCCATCCTTCCATCCATCTGTCTAATCAGTCACAGCTGCCATCCTTCCATCCATCTGTCTAATCAGTCACAGCTGCCATCCTTCCATCCATCTGTCTAATCAGTCACAGCTGCCATCCTTCCATCCATCTTTCTAATCAGTCACAGCTGCCATCCTTCCATCCATCTGTCTAATCAGTCACAGCTGCCATCCTTCCATCCATCTGTCTAATCAGTCACAGCTGCCATCCTTCCATCCATCTGTCTAATCAGTCACAGCTGCCATCCTTCCATCCATCTGTCTAATCAGTCACAGCTGCCATCCTTCCATCCATCCCTCCACCTTTCGTCGACACGGGAACAATCAAACTCAGGCTTCCCCAAGCGGATGTTGACATCGTTATGGATACCACACAGCCACTGGGAGAGGGCGTGGCGACTGCTGGCGTCTGGCTGATTGGTCTTTAACCTGTGAAGGCAGGAAGTGATTTTAGAAGTAATAATATGAAAACACCGTGTCTAGGTAACCCTAAACCTAAACATTTGTCATACCAATAAACATGTTTGGAAAAGGTGCACCTTGTACGGAGGTCCTCTGCACACTCGTGGCAGGGGAAGAAGTGAGAGAAGAGGTGAATAAACTGTCCCATGTTTGTCTGCTGACTGGTAGATGGTCGCTCAGGGTAGTAGGCTGCCATGGTGTGGAGAAAGGACCAGGTGTTACGCCCTAACTCTTCCCTGTCCAGCGGACACTCTGGCCGACACTCGCGTTCAACATCTTCAGCTAGTGGCTCCTGCTTTCATTACAGACAAACACACACATATGAAAAACAGACAAACGCACACATACGAAAAACAGACAAACACACACACATACGAAAAACAGACAAACACACACATATGAAAAACAGACAAACACACACATATGAAAAACAGACAAACAAACACATATGAAAAACAGACAAACAGAAAGTTATTTAAAAAAATGTTTAGTAAAAAACAGCAATGCATCATGGGTATTTTAAGAGTGACATTTACAGTTTTATTTATCATCCATGTGAGTTAGTCAGTTGGCAGTTACAAAGCCTCTTCTGTATGAAAACACCATGTAAAGCTTCCAAAAGCTGAACAAACAATAATTGGAATTGACTGACTTAACCTGTCTGTCTGACTGACTGAACATGTCTGTCTGAATGACTTAACCTCTCTGTCTGACTGACTGAACCTGTCTGACTGACTGACTTACTGGACCTTTCTGTCTGTATCTGTCTGTCTGACTGACTGAATGTCTGAACCTGTCTTTCAGTCTTTTAAGTGTATTTTAAGTGTTTGTGTATCTAGTTGCCTACTGAATCATACTCACCTGTGACTCTGTGGCGGGTGTCTTCTTCTGAACCTTCATCCACGACTTAAAGTCTATACACGCCCTACACGGCATCTTCTGTTCTCCTGGATGTTGTGGGTCCTTAACGGATCTGTCCCCCGGGGTCCCGCCGGTCATAATGAGAGGGGACACCTGGACCCCATGCGGGCTCGAGGTGGACGCGGCCATGTCTACTGTGGCATTCTGGGAAAGATCTGTCATCGGAACGGAAATTACACGGTGACAGACAAGTTACTAGAGACGGTTTAGAAGTTACGCTTTATGTACTTGATATGAGACCCGTCCCGTTTACTGATAGTGAAACCCGGAAGAGAAACCTGTAGAACAGTCCGGAAAGCACTAGAAAGCACTGGAAAGGCGAGTTAACTAACCAGGAACTATTTTGTATGAGTGGTTTGAAGGGATGTTCTCCACCGGACTGAATACAAGACGGGACCCTCTAGTTCCGGTTTGTAATGTGTTCTATGCATGCTGTTTAGTCGAACAGATATAAAGTGTACGTTTATCATATATTACTACCTTCTAATAATATTTGTATTTACATTTGAACTACTTTGATAATTTTGTTGTATCTGCAGTTTTACTTTATTTCCTGTCATTACTGTGTTCTTCTACTAGTCTGCTAACAGGATGCTACCGGTTATTATAAATATAAATGTTTCTACAGGCAGTAACCCGGTCTTAAGTGCAGTCTGTGTGTTTCTACAGGCAGTAACCCGGTCTTAAGTGCAGTCTGTGTGTTTCTACAGGCAGTAACCCGGTCTTAAGTGCAGTCTGTGTGTTTCTACAGGCAGTAACCCGGTCTTAAGTGCAGTCTGTGTGTTTCTACAGGCAGTAACCCGGTCTTAAGTGCAGTCTGTGTGTTTCTACAGGCAGTAACCCGGTCTTAAGTGCAGTCTGTGTGTTTCTACAGGCAGTAACCCGGTCTTAAGTGCAGTCTGTGTGTTTCTACAGGCAGTAACCCGGTCTTAAGTGCAGTCTGTGTGTTTCTACAGGCAGTAACCCGGTCTTAAGTGCAGTCTGTGTGTTTCTACAGGCAGTAACCCGGTCTTAAGTGCAGTCTGTGTGTTTCTACAGGCAGTAACCCGGTCTTAAGTGCAGTCTGTGTGTTTCTACAGGCAGTAACCCGGTCTTAAGTGCAGTCTGTGTGTTTCTACAGGCAGTAACCCGGTCTTAAGTGCAGTCTGTGTGTTTCTACAGGCAGTAACCCGGTCTTAAGTGCAGTCTGTGTGTTTCTACAGGCAGTAACCCGGTCTTAAGTGCAGTCTGTGTGTTTCTACAGGCAGTAACCCGGTCATAAGTGCAGTCTGTGTGTTTCTACAGGCAGTAACCCGGTCTTAAGTGCAGTCTGTGTGTTTCTACAGGCAGTAACCCGGTCTTAAGTGCAGTCTGTGTGTTTCTACAGGCAGTAACCCGGTCTTAAGTGCAGTCTGTGTGTTTCTACAGGCAGTAACCCGGTCTTAAGTGCAGTCTGTGTGTTTCTACAGGCAGTAACCCGGTCTTAAGTGCAGTCTGTGTGTTTCTACAGGCAGTAACCCGGTCTTAAGTGCAGTCTGTGTGTTTCTACAGGCAGTAACCCGGTCTTAAGTGCAGTCTGTGTGTTTCTACAGGCAGTAACCCGGTCTTAAGTGCAGTCTGTGTGTTTCTACAGGCAGTAACCCGGTCTTAAGTGCAGTCTGTGTGTTTCTACAGGCAGTAACCCGGTCTTAAGTGAAGCCTGTCCGCCTTCATACAATGGGGATCCTGGAAAAAATCGGAGAGATAGAGAGAGAGATCTCTCGGACGCAGAAAAACAAAGGTAAGGTCCCACAGCATTGGTTAACCACACAGTTACTCTACCAGTCATTGTTTTACAACTCTATCCAGGACATATCAACTTACACCACTGGGAGAGTCTTTTGCCTGCTGCCTTTTCTGTCTGGGAGCTGTCACTTTTTCTCATAGTGTAATAAACAATAAGACACAACACAACCAGATGTCTCTGCTGTTTTCTTATTTATTTGTGTATAGCCACGGAGTACCACCTGGGTCTGCTGAAGGCCAAGCTGGCAAAGTACCGCGCCCAGCTGTTAGAGCCCTCCAAGACCGCTGGTGCCAAGGGAGAGGGTTTTGATGTTATGAAGTCTGGAGACGCACGCGTCGCCCTCATAGGTTTCCCCTCCGTGGGAAAGGTAAATCAGACTGGTCATTTGTACAGTGTGTTCTCTCTTACTCCTGTCTTTGAGGAAATACATTGTGTGTGTGTGTGTGTGTGTGGTAGTATCTGGGCTGTGTGTGGTTAATATGGTGCGTGTGTGTGGTAGTATCTGGCTCTGTGTGGTAGGAGTGGGTGTTTGTGTGTGTGTGGTATGATATGGTGTGTGTGGTTAATATGGTGCTTGTGTTAGTATCTGGGCTGTGTGTGGTTAATATGGTGCGTGTGTGTGGTAGTATCTGGCTCTGTGTGGTTAATATGGTGCTTGTGTTAGTATCTGGGCTGTGTGTGGTTAATATGGTGCGTGTGTGTGGTAGTATCTGGCTCTGTGTGGTAGGAGTGGGTGTGTGTGTGTGTGTGGTATGATATGGTGTGTGTGGTTAATATGGTGCTTGTGTTAGTATCTGGGCTGTTTGTGGTTAATATGGGGTGTGTGTGGTATGATATGGTGTGTGTGGTTAATATGGTGCTTGTGTTGGTATCTGGGCTCTGTGTGGTTAATATGGTGCGTGTGTGTGGTAGTATCTGGCTCTGTGTGGTAGGAGTGGGTGTGTGTGTGTGGTATGATATGGTGTGTGTGGTTAATATGGTGCTTGTGTTAGTATCTGGGCTGTGTGTGGTTAATATGGGGTGTGTGTGGTAGTATCTGGCTCTGTGTGGTAGGAGTGGGTATGTGTGTGTGTGTGTGGTATAATATGGTGTGTGTGGTTAATATGGTGCTTGTGTTAGTATCTGGGCTGTGTGTGGTTAATATGGGGTGTGTGTGGTATATGTGGCCTGTTTATGGAATAATGTGTTTTGTGTTGTGTGCTTGGTATGATATAGTTATGTTGAGTGTGGTGTGATATGGTGGGTGTGGCGTGATACGGTGGGTGCGGCGTGATATGCTGGGTGTGGCGTGATATTGTGGGTGTGGCGTGATATGGTGTGTGGTATTTCTGCTTTAGTCCACGTTCCTCAGCCTGATGACAGCAACAGCTAGTGAAGCAGCTTCCTACGAGTTTACTACTCTCACCTGCATCCCTGGAGTCATAGAGGTAAACACTGTACTACAACCATTATACACCATGCTATTAGTTAGCACGACGACCATTATACACCATGCTATTAGTTAGCACGACGACCATTATACACCATGCTATTGGATAGCACGACGACCATTATACACCATGCTATTGGATAGCACGACGACCATTATACACCATGCTATTAGTTAGCACGACGACCATTATACACCATGCTATTGGATAGCACGACCACCACCATTATACACCATGCTATTGGATAGCACGATTATACGACCATTATACACCATGCTATTGGATAGCACGGTTAGCACGCACCATGCTATTAGTTAGCACGACCATTATACACCATGCTATTAGTTAGCACGACGACCATTATACACCATGCTACCATTATACACCATGCTATTAGTTAGCACGACGACCATTATACACCATGCTATTGGATAGCACGACGACCATTATACACCATGCTATTGTTAGCACGACGACCATTATACACCATGCTATTGTTATAGCACCATTATACACCATGCTATTGGATAGCACGACGACCATTATACACCATGCTATTGACCATACACCATATACACCATGCTATTGGATAGCACGACACACCACATGCTATTGGATAGCACGACGACCATTATACACCATGCTATTGGATAGCACGACGACCATTATACACCATGCTATTGGATAGCACGACGACCATTATACACCATGCTATTGGATAGCACGACGACCATTATACACCATGCTATTAGTTAGCACGACGACCATTATACACCATGCTATTGGATAGCACGACGACCATTATACACCATGCTATTGGATAGCACGACGACCATTATACACCATGCTATTAGTTAGCACGACGACCATTATACACCATGCTATTGGATAGCACGACGACCATTGTACACCATGCTATTGGATAGCACGACGACCATTGTACACCATGCTATTGGATAGCACGACGACCATTATACACCATGCTATTAGTTAGCACGACGACCATTATACACCATGCTATTGGATAGCACGACGACCATTGTACACCATGCTATTGGATAGCACGACGACCATTGTACACCATGCTTTTAGGTATTATATCACGCTGTATTCTCCTGCAGTATAACGGAGCCAACATTCAGCTGCTGGATTTACCAGGAATCATCGAAGGGGCTTCCCAAGGTACTGTAACTATGGTTACCACCCTGTTTGAGGTAGCTGTGGCCACGGAAACATTCAGTAACCAAACCAAAAAAAAATAAAAAATGATTACCTATTATATATCAGAGATGGCTGTGTGTTTGACATACCATATTTCTATCTGAGCTTTCCAAACATTGTATTTTAATGAATGTGCCACAACTTCTTGGAGAGTGAGGGCTCAGTAATGGGGCTTCTGTGCTTTAGTGGGAAATTAACATAACGATTGCATCATCTACAACAATAGAATATGTATTCTTGCACAATATTTTTTATTTTATAAAATATATATTTTAATTATTTTAACTTGAACCTGTTTGATTTTTAGGCAAGGGTCGAGGTCGACAGGTCATTGCTGTTGCCAGGACAGCAGATGTGGTTATCATGATGCTGGATGCTACGAAAGGAGATGTACAAAGGTTAGAGTTCCGTTATTGCTTTTATTGTAAATACACAGGTTAGAGTTCCGTTATTGCTTTTATTGTAAATACACAGGTTAGAGGTCCGTTATTGCTTTTATTGTAAATACACAGGTTAGAGTTCCGTTATTGCTTTTATTGTAAATACACAGGTTAGAGTTCCGTTATTGCTTTTATTGTAAATACACAGGTTAGAGTTCCGTTATTGCTTTTATTGTAAATACACAGGTTAGAGTTCCGTTATTGCTTTTATTGTAAATACACAGGTTAGAGTTCCGTTATTGCTTTTATTGTAAATACACAGGTTAGAGTTCCGTTATTGCTTTTATTGTAAATACACAGGTTAGAGTTCCGTTATTGCTTTTATTGTAAATACACAGGTTAGAGGTCCGTTATTGCTTTTATTGTAAATACACAGGTTAGAGTTCCGTTATTGCTTTTATTGTAAATACACAGGTTAGAGTTCCGTTATTGCTTTTATTGTAAATACACAGGTTAGAGTTCCGTTATTGCTTTTATTGTAAATACACAGGTTAGAGTTCCGTTATTGCTTTTATTGTAAATACACAGGTTAGAGTTCCGTTATTGCTTTTATTGTAAATACACAGGTTAGAGTTCCGTTATTGCTTTTATTGTAAATACACAGGTTAGAGGTCCGTTATTGCTTTTATTGTAAATACACAGGTTAGAGTTCCGTTATTGCTTTTATTGTAAATACACAGGTTAGAGGTCCGTTATTGCTTTTATTGTAAATACACAGGTTAGAGGTCCGTTATTGCTTTTATTGTAAATACACAGGTTAGAGTTCCGTTATTGCTTTTATTGTAAATACACAGGTTAGAGTTCCGTTATTGCTTTTATTGTAAATACACAGGTTAGAGTTCCGTTATTGCTTTTATTGTAAATACACAGGTTAGAGTTCCGTTATTGCTTTTATTGTAAATACACAGGTTAGAGTTCCGTTATTGCTTTTATTGTAAATACACAGGTTAGAGTTCCGTTATTGCTTTTATTGTAAATACACAGGTTAGAGTTCCGTTATTGCTTTTATTGTAAATACACAGGTTAGAGTTCCGTTATTGCTTTTATTGTAAATACACAGGTTAGAGTTCCGTTATTGCTTTTATTGTAAATACACAGGTTAGAGGTCCGTTATTGCTTTTATTGTAAATACACAGGTTAGAGTTCCGTTATTGCTTTTATTGTAAATACACAGGTTAGAGTTCCGTTATTGCTTTTATTGTAAATACACAGGTTAGAGGTCCGTTATTGCTTTTATTGTAAATACACAGGTTAGAGTTCCGTTATTGCTTTTATTGTAAATACACAGGTTAGAGTTCCGTTATTGCTTTTATTGTAAATACACAGGTTAGAGGTCCGTTATTGCTTGTAGTCACTGTGTAGCGTGTGTAGTCACTGTGTAGCGTGTGTAGTCACTGTGTAGCGTGTGTAGTCACTGTGTAGCGTGTGTAGTCACTGTGTCGCGTGTGTAGTCACTGTGTAGTGTTTGGGTCTGCAGGAAGCTTCTGGAGAAGGAGTTGGAGTCAGTGGGCATTCGGCTTAACCGCTCAAAACCTAACATCTACTTCAAGGTCTTTTCTCACTACTACTTCCACCATGTTTTCCATCTCTAGATCAATATTTACATTCACTAACTAATAGAAGTGTTTTGTGAGATGATGTGAATGGCAGTTGTGTTTTGACATGTATCTTTTTAGTGTTTTGTGAGATGATGTGAATGGCAGTTGTTTTTTGACATGTATCTTTCTAGTGTTTTGTGAGATGATGTGAATGGCAGTTGTGTTTTGACATGTATCTTTCTAGTGTTTTGTGAGATGATGTGAATGGCAGTTGTGTTTTGACATGTATCTTTCTAGTGTTTTGTGAGATGATGTGAATGGCAGTTGTGTTTTGACATGTATCTTTCTAGTGTTTTGTGAGATGATGTGAATGGCAGTTGTGTTTTGACATGTATCTTTCTATTGTTTTGTGAGATGATGTGAATGGCAGTTGTGTTTTGACATGTATCTTTCTAGTGTTTTGTGAGATGATGTGAATGGCAGTTGTGTTTTGACATGTATCTTTCTATTGTTTTGTGAGATGATGTGAATGGCAGTTGTGTTTTGACATGTATCTTTCATGTTTAGCCCAAGAAGGGAGGTGGTCTGTCCTACAATTCCATGGTGCCTCTGACAATGTGCTCCGAGAAGCTGGTGCAGCTCATTCTTCATGAATACAGTATCCTTTATAGAACCTTAACCTTCCGTCTCAGAACACTAGATAGAACGATAGATAGAACCTTAACCTTTCCCATCAGAACAATAGATAGAACCTTAACCTTCCACCTCAGAAATCTTTAATGCAGAGGTTCTATTCAGAGAAGACAGCACTCCTGACGACTTTATTGACGTCATTGTTGGTAATCGAGTTTACATGCCCTGCTTATATGTGAGTACCTGATGTATGATCAAGGACTGGCCAAGTTACATGTTTACATGCCCTGCTTATATGTGAGTACCTGATGTATGATCAAGGACTGGCCAAGTTACATGTTTACATGCCCTGCTTATATGTGAGTACCTGATATATGATCAAGGACTGGCCAAGTTACATGTTTACATGCCCTGCTTATATGTGAGTACCTGATATATGATCAAGGACTGGCCAAGTTACATGTTTACATGCCCTGCTTATATGTGAGTACCTGATATATGATCAAGGACTGGCCAAGTTACATGTTTACATGCCCTGCTTATATGTGAGTACCTGATGTATGATCAAGGACTGGCCAAGTTACATGTTTACATGCCCTGCTTATATGTGAGTACCTGATGTATGATCAAGGACTGGCCAAGTTACATGTTTACATGCCCTGCTTATATGTGAGTACCTGATATATGATCAAGGACTGGCCAAGTTACATGTTTACATGCCCTGCTTATATGTGAGTACCTGATATATGATCAAGGACTGGCCAAGTTACATGTTTACATGCCCTGCTTATATGTGAGTACCTGATGTATGATCAAGGACTGGCCAAGTTACATGTTTACATAGGACACCTTGGCTATCACGATTCTTGCCCCCATCCTCCCCTGACATCAACCCTATTGAGAACCTTTTCCTTTCTTTCCTTACTACTGCTGTTCTAGGATCTATTTCTCATAAATATCAGATCTATTATCTCACTCTACTCCTGGTCTATGATATAGCTCTTATACATATCAGATATATTATCTCACTCTACTCCTGGTCTATGATATAGCTCTGATACATATCAGATATATTATCTCACTCTACTCCTGGTCTATGATATAGCTCTGATACATATCAGATATATTATCTCACTCTACTCCTGGTCTATGATATAGCTCTGATACATATCAGATATATTATCTCACTCTACTCTACTCCTGGTCTATGATATAGCTCTGATACATATCAGATATATTATCTCACTCTACTCCTGGTCTATGATATAGCTCTGATACATATCAGATATATTATCTCACTCTACTCCTGGTCTATGATATAGCTCTTATACATATCAGATATATTATCTCACTCTACTCCTGGTCTATGATATAGCTCTTATACATATCAGATATATTATCTCACTCTACTCCTGGTCTATGATATAGCTCTGATACATATCAGATATATTATCTCACTCTACTCCTGGTCTATGATATAGCTCTGATACATATCAGATATATTATCTCACTCTACTCCTGGTCTATGATATAGCTCTGATACATATCAGATATATTATCTCACTCTACTCCTGGTCTATGATATAGCTCTGATACATATCAGATATATTATCTCACTCTACTCCTGGTCTATGATATAGCTCTGATACATATCAGATATATTATCTCACTCTACTCCTGGTCTATGATATAGCTCTGATACATATCAGATATATTATCTCACTCTACTCCTGGTCTATGATATAGCTCTTATACATATCAGATATATTATCTCACTCTACTCCTGGTCTATGATATAGCTCTGATACATATCAGATATATTATCTCACTCTACTCCTGGTCTATGATATAGCTCTGATACATATCAGATATATTATCTCACTCTACTCCTGGTCTATGATATAGCTCTGATACATATCAGATATATTATCTCACTCTACTCCTGGTCTATGATATAGCTCTGATACATATCAGATATATTATCTCACTCTACTCCTGGTCTATGATATAGCTCTGATACATATCAGATATATTATCTCACTCTACTCCTGGTCTATGATATAGCTCTTATACATATCAGATATATTATCTCACTCTACTCCTGGTCTATGATATAGCTCTGATACATATCAGATATATTATCTCACTCTACTCCTGGTCTATGATATAGCTCTGATACATATCAGATATATTATCTCACTCTACTCCTGGTCTATGATATAGCTCTGATACATATCAGATATATTATCTCACTCTACTCCTGGTCTATGATATAGCTCTGATACATATCAGATATATTATCTCACTCTACTCCTGGTCTATGATATAGCTCTGATACATATCAGATATATTATCTCACTCTACTCCTGGTCTATGATATAGCTCTGATACATATCAGATATATTATCTCACTCTACTCCTGGTCTATGATATAGCTCTGATACATATCAGATATATTATCTCACTCTACTCCTGGTCTATGATATAGCTCTGATACATATCAGATATATTATCTCACTCTACTCCTGGTCTATGATATAGCTCTGATACATATCAGATATATTATCTCACTCTACTCCTGGTCTATGATATAGCTCTGATACATATCAGATATATTATCTCACTCTACTCCTGGTCTATGATATAGCTCTTATACATATCAGATATATTATCTCACTCTACTCCTGGTCTATGATATAGCTCTTATACATATCAGATATATTATCTCACTCTACTCCTGGTCTATGATATAGCTCTGATACATATCAGATATATTATCTCACTCTACTCCTGGTCTATGATATAGCTCTTATACATATCAGATAACAATGAACACTGTGTTTGTGTGCATAGGTGTACAACAAGGTGGATCAGATCTCTATAGAGGAAGTGGATAGACTTGCTCATGAACCCCACAGTGTGGTCATCAGGTTAGATATATGTCTGTCTCTCTGTAAATATGTCTTATTAAACTGTCTGTCCCCACAGTGTGGTCATCAGGTTAGATATATGTCCCTGTCTCTGTAAATATGTCTTATTAAACTGTCTGTCCCCACAGTGTGGTCATCAGGTTAGATATATGTCTGTCTCTCTGTAACTATGTCTTATTAAACTGTCTGTCCCCACAGTGTGGTCATTAGGTTAGATATATGTCCCTGTCTCTCTGTAAATATGTCTTATTAAACTGTCTGTCCCCACAGTGTGGTCATCAGGTTAGATATATGTCTGTCTCTCTGTAACTATGTATTATTAAACTGTCTGTCCCCACAGTGTGGTCATCAGGTTAGATATATGTCTGTAACTATGTCTTATTAAACTGTCTGTCCCCACAGTGTGGTCATCAGGTTAGATATATGTCTGTCTCTCTGTAAATATGTCTTATTAAACTGTCTGTCCCCACAGTGTGGTCATCATGTTAGATATATGTCTGTCTCTCTGTAAATATGTCTTATTAAACTGTCTGTCCCCACAGTGTGGTCATCAGGTTAGATATATGTCTGTCTCTCTGTAAATATGTCTTATTAAACTGTCTGTCCCCACAGTGTGGTCATCAGGTTAGATATATGTCTGTCTCTCTGTAACTATGTATTATTAAACTGTCTGTCCCCACAGTGTGGTCATCAGGTTAGATATATGTCCCTGTCTCTGTAAATATGTCTTATTAAACTGTCTGTCCCCACAGTGTGGTCATCATGTTAGATATATGTCTGTCTCTCTGTAACTATGTCTTATTAAACTGTCTGTCCCCACAGTGTGGTCATCAGGTTAGATATATGTCCCTGTCTCTGTAAATATGTCTTATTAAACTGTCTGTCCCCACAGTGTGGTCATCATGTTAGATATATGTCTGTCTCTCTGTAACTATGTCTTATTAAACTGTCTGTCCCCACAGTGTGGTCATCAGGTTAGATATGTCTGTCTGTGGTTGCATGGGAAAAAGATCTATGAAGATCTCATTGTCGTGTGTGTGTGTGTGTGTCAGCTGTGGGATGAAGCTGAACTTAGACCACCTGTTAGAGCGGCTGTGGGAATACCTGGCCCTCATTTGTCTGTACACCAAGAAGAGAGGAGGTACACACAACCAGACACATACACACACTTTCACGTTCTCACACACACCTTCACACCACACTCACAACACACACACACCCTCACACCAGACACACACCCTCACACCACACACACACCCTCACACCACACACACACCCTCACACTACACACACACACCCTCACCCCAGACACACACAGACACACAATCTAACACAGTCTTTGAGTTTTTTATTTTGTTGTTTCAGAGCGGCCGGATTTTAACGATGCAATTATCATGAGGAGAGGAGCCAGTGTAGAACATGTGGTAAGCTGAACGACGGTACTGATATGGTAGAACATGTGGTCAGCTGAATGACGGCAGTGATACTGTAGAACATGTGGTCAGCTAAATGATGGCACTGATACTGTAGAACATGTGGTCAGCTGAATGACGGCACTGATACTGTAGAACATGTGGTCAGCTGAATGACGGCACTGATATGGTAGAACATGTGGTCAGCTGAATGACAGCACTTATATGGTAGAACATGTGGTCAGCTGAATGACAGCACTTATATGGTAGAACATGTGGTCAGCTGAATGACGGCACTGATACTGTAGAACATGTGGTCAGCTAAATGATGGCACTGATACTGTAGAACATGTGGTCAGCTGAATGACGGCACTGATACTGTAGAACATGTGGTCAGCTGAATGACGGCACTGATACTGTAGAACATGTGGTCAGCTAAATGATGGCACTGATACTGTAGAACATGTGGTCAGCTGAATGACGGCACTGATATGGTAGAACATGTGGTCAGCTGAATGACGGCACTGATATGGTAGAACATGTGGTTAGCTGAATGACGGCACTGATATGGTAGAACATGTGGTCAGCTGAATGACGGCACTGATATGGTAGAACATGTGGTCAGCTAAATGATGGCACTGATACTGTAGAACATGTGGTCAGCTGAATGACGGCACTGATACTGTAGAACATGTGGTCAGCTGAATGACGTCACTGATATGGTAGAACATGTGGTTAGCTGAATGACGGCACTGATATGGTAGAACATGTGGTCAGCTGAATGACGGCACTGATACTGTAGAACATGTGGTCAGCTGAATGACGGCACTGATACTGTAGAACATGTGGTCAGCTGAATGACGGCACTGATACTGTAGAACACGTGGTCAGCTGAATGACGGCACTGATACTGTAGAACATGTGGTCAGCTGAATGATGGCACTGATACTGTAGAACATGTATGTGGTCAGCTGAATGACGGCACTGATACTGTAGAACATGTGGTCAGCTGAATGATGGCACTGATACTTTAGAACATGTGGTCAGCTGAATGACGGCACTGATTCTGTAGAACATGTGGTCAGCTGAATGACGGCACTGATACTGTAGAACATGTGGTCAGCTGAATGATGGCACTGATACTGTAGAACATGTGGTCAGTAGCTGTGAATATACAGAGGTTTTATTGATGGTTATGGTCCTTAACAAATGCTTCCCTTTTAGTGCCATCGGATTCACAGAACCCTAGCCAGCCAGTTCAAGTATGCTCTGGTTTGGGTAAGTAAACCACACCCTGTTTAACACCCCCTACACACTACAAGTATCATCATGCTTATGGCCAATCTGCCAAACCCTCAACCCTTCCGGTGGTCCCTTTCTGACTGGTTTTGAGCTGGACTATTCTATCAGCCCTCCCGGTGGTCCCTTTCTGACTGGTTTAGAGCTGGACTATTCTATTAACCCTCCCGGTGGTCCCTTTCTGACTGGTTTTTAGCTGGACTATTCTATTAACCCTCCCGGTGGTCCCTTTCTGACTGGTTTTGAGCTGGACTATTCTATCAACCCTCCCGGTGGTCCCTTTCTGACTGGTTTAGAGCTGGACTATTCTATCAACCCTCCCGGTGGTCCCTTTCTGACTGGTTTTGAGCTGGACTATTCTATTAACCCTCCCGGTGGTCCCTTTCTGACTGGTTTTTAGCTGGACTATTCTATTAACCCTCCCGGTGGTCCCTTTCTGACTGGTTTTTAGCTGGACTATTCTGTCAACCCTTCCGGTGGTCCCTTTCTGACTGGTTTAGAGCTGTACTATTCTATCAACCCTCCCGGTGGTCCCTTTCTGACTGGTTTAGAGCTGTACTATTCTATCAACCCTCCCGGTGGTCCCTTTCTGACTGGTTTAGAGCTGGACTATTCTATCAACCCTCCCGGTGGTCCCTTTCTGACTGTTTTTTAGCTGGACTATTCTGTCAACCCTTCCGGTGGTCCCTTTCTGACTGGTTTTGAGCTGGACTATTCTATCAGCCCTCCCGGTGGTCCCTTTCTGACTGGTTTAGAGCTGGACTATTCTATCAACCCTCCCGGTGGTCCCTTTCTGACTGGTTTTGAGCTGGACTATTCTATCAACCCTCCCGGTGGTCCCTTTCTGACTGGTTTTGAGCGGGACTAGTTTATTTTATAAGACTCTTGAGATTTAAAAAAATGCATGTATTAATTATTATAATAAACTATTGAGGACTGGCCACCCCTCAGAGCCTGGTTCCTCTCTAGATGTCTTTCTAAATTCGACCCACCAGGGAGTTTTTCCTAGTTGCTGTGCATCACCTTGTATCATCTTGTTGATGTGTGCTCTGTCGAGTTCAGGCTGGTTTTATAAAATAAATGTAATTAATTTGTTTGATTTCTGCTGAGACCCCATATCTGTTGTGTATTAGCCCTGTTTTATTATTAGCTCTATCTAGAAACTACCCTGCCCTCTCTAATATGTCTATATGGAGACACTCCTGTTTTATTATTAGCTCTATCTATAAACTACCCTGCCCTCTCTAATATGTCTATATGGACCCTCTATCTAGAAACTACCCTGCCCTCTCTAATATGTCTATATGGAGACACTTTTTTATTATTAGCTCTATCTAGAAACTACCCTGCCCTGTGCATCTAGAAACTACTTGTCTATATGGAGACATCTCCTGTTTTATTATTAGCTCTATCTAGAAACTACCCTGTTTTATAAAATAAATGTAATATAATTTGGAGACACTCCTGTTTTATTATTAGCTTTATCTAGAAACTACCCTGCCCTATCTAATATGTCTATATGGAGACACACCTGTTTTATTATTAGCTCTATCTAGAAACTACCTTACCCTATCTAATATGTCTATATGGAGACACTCCTGTTTTATTATTAGCTCCATCTAGAAACTACCTTACCCTATCTAATATGTCTATATGGAGACACACCTGTTTTATTATTAGCTCTATCTAGAAACTACCTTACCCTATCTAATATGTCTATATGGAGACACACCTGTTTTATTATTAGCTCTATCTAGAAACTACCCTGCCCTATCTAATATGTCTATATGGAGACACTCCTGTTTTATTATTAGCTCCATCTAGAAACTACCCTGCGCTATCTAATATGTCTTTATGGAGACACACCTGTTTTATTATTAGCTCTATCTAGAAACTACCCTGCGCTATCTAATATGTCTATATGGAGACACACTTGTTTTATTATTAGCTCTATCTAGAAACTACCCTGCGCTATCTAATATGTCTTTATGGAGACACACCTGTTTTATTATTAGCTCTATCTAGAAACTACCTTACCCTCTCTAATATGTCTATATGGAGACACTCCTGTTTTATTATTAGCTCTATCTAGAAACTACCCTGCCCTCTCTAATATGTCTATATGGAGACACTCCTGTTTTATTATTAGCTCTATCTAGAAACTACCCTGCCCTCTCTAATATGTCTATATGGAGACACACCTGTTTTATTATTAGCTCTATCTAATATGTCTATATGGAGACACACCTGTTTTATTATTAGCTCTATCTAGAAACTACCCTGCCCTATCTAATATGTCTATATGGAGACACTCCTGTTTTATTATTAGCTCTATCTAGAAACTACCCTGCCCTATCTAATATGTCTATATGGAGACACTCCTGTTTTATTATTAGCTCTATCTAGAAACTACCCTACCCTCTAATATGTCTATATGGAGACACACCTGTTTTATTATTAGCTCTATCTAGAAACTACCTTACCCTCTCTAATATGTCTATATGGAGACACTCCTGTTTTATTATTAGCTCTATCTAGAAACTACCTTACCCTATCTAATATGTCTATATGGAGACACTCCTGTTTTATTATTAGCTCTATCTAGAAACTACCCTGCCCTATCTAATATGTCTATATGGAGACACTCCTGTTTTATTATTAGCTCTATCTAGAAACCTGTTTTATGTCTATTGGAGACTGTTTTATTATTAGCTCTATCTAGAAACTACCCTGCCCTCTCTAATATGTCTATATGGAGACGCTCCTGTTTTATTATTAGCTACTAATATGTCTAGAAACTATCTAGAAACTACCCTGCCCTATCTAATATGTCTATATGGAGACACTCCTGTTTTATTATTAGCTCTATCTAGAAACTACCCTGCTCTATCTAATATGTCTATATGGAGACACTCCTGTTTTATTATTAGCTCTATCTAGAAACTACCCTGCCCTCTCTAATATGTCTATATGGAGACGCTCCTGTTTTATTATTAGCACTATCTAGAAACTACCCTGTCCTATCTAATATGTTTATATGGAGACACTCCTGTTTTGCCACAGCTGACTGAAACCTTATGAACATATTTATCTTGTAGCCTTCCTGTATTCCTTTGACTACAGGGGTCCGTTTCAAAAAGCAGGTTTAGTGAAAACTCGAAGTAAGTTAACCCTGAGATAAGGGAAACACTGGGTTGTCTGTTTCAGAAAAGGAGGTAACTAAACCTCAGAGTCAGTCACTATGGTAATTGAGTCTGTGAACCTAACCTGGTCGGGAGCAGGTTTTCTTCAATAAACCTGGAGTTTCTCTCAGTCTCCTCCCTCTGACACAGCGCTCTTTCATTTATTCATTAATTAATTCAGTCTGTATCAGATGCATTTTAGCGCAGTGTTGTCATCTGCATGAATAAAATAGGATTGATTTATTAACTCAGTTAGGTAACGTTATAGATTAAAGGTTTTTTCTCGAACATGGCTTGTTCTTTTGTTACATGATCCTGCAGACGAAGAATCGGTATTGTTTCACAGGGAGTTAAACATACGTCGGGAGAGGATATTGAGAAAACCCGACTAGATGTGTTTTAATTTCCAGATAACTTCCTATCTGAGCGGTATAGTTTATCTTTACAGTCTATCTGATATGTACATAACCTTCTCCATCCTCATATCACTAATGTAACCCATCGTGGACATGCTCTTACATCTGAGCAGATTATTTGTGTCGCATTACGTTTTTTGCAAACGTCGTTTTTAGGGCAGTATTAGTAGGCTACAATGTAGAGCCGTTAGAAACATATATAAAACGTGTTTGTTGTGTTCCCTGGACCCAAACCAGTGAGAGACATTAAAGATGAGGTCCGATTGCAGGCGAATATTGCAAAACCCTTTACAATGAATAGTTATTAATTCAAATTCGGTTAATGACATGGTGCTACAAGATCAGCTGGTATAAATTATTATAATTTATTTTAGGATTTCCTAATGCGATTGGCTGCATTGATGGCACACAAATGTGTTTTTCAATCGCAGGATTGCACCTGAATGAAATAGATTAGCTTCAATACCATTCCACCAGTTTTTACCAGTAATATTATTGTGATTAAATATGAGCATGGGTGTGTATTTCAGGCCTGTAGTTTGTATTAACAAACAGCGTGTAAAAAATAAAATAAAATTGTATTTCCCAACTGGGACAAAATAATAAGTATGAATTAAAACTATTGTGTAAATTAAAAATCAAATGAAAACACTATATAGTCGGTTAGGGTTAGGTAAATACGTATAGTCGCTGTAAGCCTGCGTCAGTATTTCAAGGGGTGACGTATGCGGTAGTAATGCTGGTTGCCATGGTGAATTGTAGAATCGCGGCTCCATTCATGCTGCCTTTTTATAGCGGCGGTGCACGCGCGTAACTGAGTGAACCTACACTGGGTTGATTGAACAAACTCAATTCAGCTGTTCTGAAACCGAAAACTCAGAGTTTTCCATCTTAGGATAAATCAACTCCGAGGTCAGGGTTAGATTTAGTGTTTGTTAAACCTCCTTCTTGAAACGGACCCCAGGTTGACTTGTTGTGTTTCTGTTGTTTCAGGGCACCAGCACCAAGTTCGACCCTCAGAGGGTGGGGCTAACACACGTAATGGAACATGAGGACGTCATCCAAATTGTCAAGAAGTAATGCAGCCCTCCTGATTGGACAAAGGACAGAGTGATGGGAGGGGTCTGTCATTTTGGAACGGGTGTACAGTAGATTGAGAAACAAAAGTACTCATTCTTATTTTTGTCATGAAAAAAAGACAACTAAATAATCAAGAATCTGCGAAATTACACAACAGGAAGCTTATTTTATCTTTGTTGGCGTGGAATGTCCAGAAAGGAAAGGAAAAAAATAAATTCCATGAGTTGAAATGGATACAGTTTGTGGTGTTTATTTCTGTTGTTGCATTTGGTGTTTATAGTTCAGTGATAAAACATTAATCAAACTACTGCGATTCTACTCCCACACAAACCCACACACAATCACATCCACACGCGCACATCCAAACACGCACATACACATCCACACATGCACACGCACATCCACACATGCACACGCACATCCACACATGCACACGCACATGCACATCCACACACGCACGTCCACACATGCGCACGTCCACACACGCGCACATCCACATACGCACTCATCCACACACACGCACATCCACACACGCACACATCCACATCCATCCACGCGCGCACGTCCAAACACACAGATCCATCCACACACACACATTACTGAATTCACCTGGTCTGTTCACCTGGTCTGCTCACCTGGTCTTCTCACCTGCGCTTTTCACCTGCCAAAACACACAGACATAATAGAGCCATTAAAAATGCAAGCGCTTTCATTCTGGCTACTGCACGGTGATGTGGGGACAAGAAGAGCGTGTGTGCGAATGATGGTGCTTATTTCAAAATGTGAGTTTAACAGCAATGTCGATTGGCAAAGATGAACAGACGGAGATATTGTGTTTTGGGATAACCTGAAGTGAAAGAAGATGCTGTGACTGACGTAGAGGAAAGAAAGAGGACTAAGGTGAGGCAGAATGAAGGCCTGGCTGGGTTAGCATTGTTATTAGCTTGACACCTGATTCCAGAACAGATGGCGTGTGCTGTAAACATATACAGCTACAGTTGGAATGGAACATCTGGGATATATGTATTTATTATATAGTTGACTGCACCTGTGGAATCTATAGAAGCTCAGATAAAAGTTGTTCTTATAAACCTGTAACATATATCCAAGTAGCCAAGTAATAAACAGCTGCTACTTTTACATCCTAATCTCACCTATCAAACTACTGCTGTCTGAACTCTCGTCCTCCCCCTCTTGACTTTTGCCAGACCTACCTGGCCGAGAAATGTATTTTAAGTGCAAATCAATCTGGTTTTATACCATCCTCATAGCACTATTACTGCTTCTACATAAGTTATGAATTATATTGTTAATGCTGACTTGTCTAAGGCCGAACGGGAACCCCTCCCCCCCATGACTACGCCTTGATATCCTGTCCATGAATATTACAAACAGGATTGGTGACAAAGCGCAGCCCTGGCGGAGGCCAACCCCCACCGGGAACGAATCCGACTTACTGCCGAGGACACGGACACAGCTCATGCTTTGAGCGTACAGAGATTGGATGGCCCTCACCCCATACTCCCGCAGCACCTCCCACAAAAGATCCCGGGGTGCCCGGTCATGCGCCTTCTCCAGATCCACAAAACACATGTAGACTGGATGGGCATACTCCCAGGCCCCCTCCAGGATCATTGCGAGAGTAAAGAGCTGGTCCGTGGTTCTCCGGCCAGGACGAAAACCGCATTGTTCCTCTTCAATCTGAGGTTCGACTATTGGCCGAACCCTCCTTTCCAGCACTTTGGAGTACACTTTACCAGGGAGGCTGAGGAGTGTGATACCTCTGTAATTGGCACACACTCTCTGGTCCCCCTTTTTGAAGAGGGGAACCACCACCCCGGTCTGCCACTCCTCTGGCACTGTCCCAGACTTCCATGCAATGTTGAAGAGGCGTGTCAACCAAGACAGCCCTTCCCCACCCAAAGCTTTTAGCATTTCTGGATGAATCTCATCAGTCCCTGGGGCTTTGCCACTGTGGAGTTGTTTGACTACCTCAGCGACTTCCCCCAGGGAAACTGACGATGACCCTCCATCAGCCTCCAGCTCTGCCTCTATACTAGAGGGCGTGTAGGTCGGATTCAGGAGCTCCTCAAAATGCTCTTTCCAGCGCCCGATCACATCATCAGTTGAGGTCAACAGTGTCCCATCCTTACTGTACACAGCTTGGATGGTTCCCCGTTTTCCCTTTCTGAGGTGCCGAACGGTTTTCCAGAAGCATTTTGGTGCCGACCGAAAGTCCTTCTCCATAGCTTCTCCAAACTTCTCCCACACCCGCTGCTTTGCCTCTGACACGGCAGCGGCTGCAGCCCTTCGGGCCTGTCGGTACCCTGCAACTGCCTCCGGAGTCCCCAGGGATAGCATATCCCTGAAGGCCTCCTTCTTCAGTCGGACAGCTTCCCTGACCACCGTGGTCCACCACGGTGTTCTAGGATTACCACCCCTTGAGGCACCTAGGACCTTGAGACCACAGCTCACCGCCGCAGCTTCAGCAATAGAAGCTTTGAACATTGCCCACTCAGGTTCAATGCCCCCAACCTCCACAGGGATGCCTGAAAAGCTCCGCCGGAGGTGTGAGTTGAAGATCTTTCGGACAGGGGCCTCCTCCAGACGTTCCCAGTTCACCCGCACCACCCGTTTGGGCTTACCTGGTCTGTCCAAAGTCTTTCCCCACCCTCTGATCCAACTCACTACCAGATGGTGATCAGTTGACAGCTCTGCCCCTCTCTTCACCCGAGTGTCCAAAACATGCGGCCTTAGATCAGCCGATACGATCACAAAATCGATCATTGACCTTCGGCCTAGGGTGCTCTGGTACCATGTACACTTATGCGCCTCCTTATGTTCGAACATGGTGTTTGTTATAGACATGACTAGCACAGAAGTCCAATAACAAACGGCCGCTCGGGTTTAGATCAGGGAGGCCGTTCCTCCCAATCACGCCTCTCCAGGTGTCTCCATCGATGCCCACATGTGCGTTGAAGTCTCCCAACAGAATGATGGAGTCCCTTACTGGAGCCCTATATAGGACTCCCTTCAGGGTCTCCAAGAAGGCTGAATACTCCGAACTGCTGTTTGGTGCATAAGCACAAACAACAGTCAGAGTTTTCCCCCCCACCACCCTTGGGCGTAGGGAGGCAACCCTCTCATCCACCGGGGTAAACCCCAACACCGCCGTGCTCAGACGTGGGCTCGTGAGTATCCCCACACCAGCCCGCCGCCTCTCACCCTGGGCAACTCCAGAGAAGAACAGAGTCCAACCCCTATCCAGGAGTAAGGTTCCAGAGCCACGGTTGTGCGTAGAGGTAAGTCCCACCAGATCCAACTGGTATCGCTCCACCTCACGCACAAGTTCTGGCTCCTTCCCCCCCAGCGAGGTGACGTTCCACGTCCCCAAAGCAAGCTTCTGCCGCCCGGGTCTGATCCGTCGAGACCCCCCACCTTCACTGCCACCCATATGACAGCGCACCCGACCCCTGTGGTTGTTCCTGTGAGTGGTGGGCCCACAGGATGGAGAGGAGAGAGATGCCACGTATCTCGTTCGGGCTGTGCCCGGCTGGGCTCCGTGGCAAACCCGGCCACCAGACGCTCGCTTTCGAGCCCGCTGTTTGGAACTGGCTCCAGACGAGGGCCCTGGGCTTCCTCCAGGCAGGGTCTCGCTCCTTTTCCCTGTTTGTAATATTCATGGACAGGATATCAAGGCGTAGTCATGGGGGGGAGGGGTTCCCGTTCGGTGGGCTGATGGTCACATCACTGCTTTTTGCGGATGATGTGGTCCTGATGGCCTCATCGGTCGGTGACCTTCAGCACTCACTGGATCGGTTCACAGCCGAGTGTGAAGCGGCTGGGATGAGGGTTAGCACCTCTAAATCTGAGGCCATGACTCTCAGCAGGAAACCGGTGGAGTGCCTACTCCGGGTAGGGAATGAGTCCTTACTCCAAGTGAAGGAGTTCAAGTACCTCGGGTCTTGTTCGCGAGTGAGGGAACAATGGAGCGGGAGATTGGTCGGAGGATCGGAGCAGCGGGGGCGGTGTTGCATTCGCTTCACCGCACCGTTGTGACGAAAAGAGAGCTGAGCCAAAAGGCAAAGCTCTCGATCTACCGGTCAATCTTTGTTCCTACCCTCACCTATGGTCATGAAAGCTGGGTCATGACCGAAAGAACGAGATCGCGGGTACAAGCGGCCGAAATGGGTTTTCTCAGAAAGGTGGCTGGCCTCTCCCTGAGGGATAGGGTGAGAAGCTCAGTCATCCGAGAGGAACTCGGAGTAGAGCCGCTGCTCCATTGCATAGAAAGGAGCCAGTTAAGGTGGTTCGGGCATCTTGTACGAATGCCACCTGGGCGCCTCCCTAGAGAGGTGTTCCAGGCACGTCCAGCTGGGAGGAGACCTCGGGGAAGACCCAGGACTAGGTGGAGAGATTATATCTCCACACTGGCCTGGGAACGCCTCGGGATTCCCCAGTCAGAGCTGGCTAATGTTGCCCGGGAAAGGGAAGTTTGGGGTCCCCTGCTAGAGCTGCTACCCCCGCGACCCGACCCCGGATAAGCGGTTGAAGATGAGATGAGATGAGATTTCTAAGGCCTTCGATACTGTTGACCATGGGTATTCTGCTCAAGATATTGTCCTCAATAGGACTTAGACCTGCTACATAATCCTAGGTTTACAACTACCTTACCGACAGAAGGCAATATATTGTGCTGGATAGAGTTAAGTCTGATAGTCTGGACGTATACAGAGGTGTACCTCAGGGATCTATTGTGCTGGATAGAGTTAGGTCTGATAGTCTGGACATACACAGAGGTGTACCTCAGGGATCCATTGTGCTGGATAGAGTTAGGTCTGATAGTCTGGACGTACACAGAGGTGTACCTCAGGGATCCATTCTAGGACCTGTTATTTTTACTATGTACATTAATGGTATCGGTCAATCTGTAAATAATTGTACATTTCACCTTTATGCTGACGATACTATTCTATATGCCTGTGGCCCAACGACCTATGCAGCTATGGCCAGTTTACAGTCTGATTTTAATCATGTTTAGGTAGCACTTAAAGCTTGTCCTTTATACTAGCAAATCCAAATAAATGTTGTTTTTACAGCTTCAGTCCTTCGATGGTGCCTCAATTGAACTGGTCCTTTCATTTAAATACCTTGGAATTTAGATTGACAGTGACCTTTCATTTAAGAAACATACTAGTGAGCTTTCCTTTGATTGTCAGGAGACAAACCGTTCAATCAACGTTCATGCCTTTCTAGACTATGGGAATACAATATACCAAAGTGCATCTGCTAGTCTTAAGCTGCTTGACTATCATAGTGCCCTATGTTTTATTACTTCAGGACAGTTAGAACACATCACTGTATTTTATACCAGAAAGTTGTCTAGACCTTCTTAAAACTGCGTCGATCCCTCCATTATTCTATATTTGTATAAAAGCATTATGTGTATTTAACTCTGTTGAAAACTAGATCCCAGAGTTGGATAGTATTGCAGACACCTTTTGTAAATACTGAGACGGCTCTTTGTCTTCTCTTTAAAAGCACCTCATCTGTGGAATAGGGGCGCATAATTAGAGGGGCGTATAATTATAGGGGCGTATACATATAGGGGCGTATACTTATAGGGGCGTATAATTATAGGGGCGTATAATTATAGGGGCGTATAATTATAGGGGCGTATACATATAGGGGCGTATACATATAGGGGCGTATACATATAGGGGCGTATAATTATAGGGGCGTATAATTATAGGGGCGTATACATATAGGGCGTATAATTATAGGGCGTATAATTATAGGGCGTATAATTATAGGGGCGTATACATATAGGGGCGTATAATTATAGGGGCGTATACTTATAGGGGCGTATAATTATAGGGGCGTATAATTATAGGGGCCTATACATATAGGGGCGTATACATATAGGGGCGTATACATATAGGGGCGTATAATTATAGGGCGTATACATATAGGGGCGTATAATTATAGGGGCGTATACATATAGGGGCGTATAATTATAGGGGCGTATAATTATAGGGGCGTATAATTATAGGGGCGCATAATTATAGGGGCGTATAATTATAGGGGCGTATAATTATGGGGTCGTATAATTATAGGGTCGTATAATTATAGGGTCGTATAATTATAGGAGCGTATAATTATAGGGGCGTATAATTATAGGGGCGTATAATTATAGGGGCGTATACATATAGGGTCGTATAAATATAGGGGCGTATAATTATAGGGGCGTATAATTATAGGGGCGTATAATTATTGGGGCGTATAATTATAGGGGCGTATAATTATAGGGGCGTATAAATATAGGGGCGTATAATTATAGGGGCGTATAATTATAGGGCGTATAATTATAGGGGCGCATAATTATAGGGGCGCATAATTATAGGGCGTATAATTATAGGGGCGTATAATTATAGGGCGCATAATTATAGGGCGCATAATTATAGGGCGTATACATATAGGGGCGTATAATTATAGGGCGTATACATATAGGGCGTATAAATATAGGGGCGTATAAATATAGGGGCGTATAATTATAGGGGCGCATAATTATAGGGGCGTATAATTATAGGGGCGTATAATTATAGGGGCGTATAAATATAGGGGCGTATAATTATAGGGGCGTATAATTATAGGGCGTATACATATAGGGTCGTATAATTATAGGGTCGTATAATTATAGGAGCGTATAATTATAGGGGCGTATAATTATAGGGGCGTATAATTATAGGGGCGTATACATATAGGGGCGTATAATTATAGGGGCGTATAATATAGGGGCGTATACATATAGGGGCGTATAATTATAGGGGCGTATACATATAATTATAGGGCGTATAATTATAGGGGCGTATAATTATAGGGGCGTATAATTATAGGGCGCATAATTATAGGGGCGTATAAATATAGGGGCGTATAATTATAGGGCGTATATATAATTATAGGGGCGTATACATATAGGGGCGTATAATTATAGGGCGTATAATTATAGGGCGTATAATATAGGGGCGTATAATTATAGGGCGTATAATTATAGGGGCGTATAATTATAGGGCGTATAATTATAGGGGCGTATAATTATAGGGCGTATAATTATAGGGCGTATAATTATAGGGCGTATAATTATAGGGGCGTATAATTATAGGGCGTATAATTATAGGGGCGTATAATTATAGGGCGTATAATTATAGGGCGTATAATATAGGGCGTATAATTATAGGGGCGTATAATTATAGGGTATAATTATAGGGGCGTATAATTATAGGGGCGTATAATTATAGGGCGTATAATATAGGGGCGTATAATTATAGGGGCGTATAATTATAGGGGCGTATAATTATAGGGGCGTATAATTATAGGGGCGTATAAATATAGGGGCGTATAATTATAGGGGCGTATAATTATAGGGCGTATAATTATAGGGCGTATAATTATAGGGCGTATAATTATAGGGGCGTATAATTATAGGGGCGTATAATTATAGGGGCGTATAATTATAGGGGGCGTATAATTATAGGGGCGTATAATTATAGGGGCGTATAAATATAGGGGCGTATAAATATAGGGGCGTATAATTATAGGGGCGCATAATTATAGGGGCGTATAATTATAGGGGCGTATAATTATAGGGGCGTATAATTATAGGGCGTATAATTATAGGGCGTATAATTATAGGGCGTATAATTATAGGGGCGTATAATTATAGGGGCGTATAATTATAGGGGCGTATAAATATAGGGGCGTATACATATAGGGGCGCATAATTATAGGGGCGTATACATATAGGGTCGTATAATTATAGGGTCGTATAATTATAGGGGCGTATAATTATAGGGGCGTATAATTATAGGGGCGTATAATTATAGGGGCGTATACATATAGGGGCGTATAATTATAGATATTGATAATTGATATAGATAATTATAAGATATTGTAAACATGTAATGAGAAAACACAATAGTCACATATGGCATAGATCCAGGTAAAAAGATATTGTAAACATGTAATAAGAAAAATTACTATTTGAAACCTGAAACTGCACTCTCAAATAGTTCTGCATATTTTGGTTCAATATCAATTAATGTATTTGTTGGGTCAAATATGGCGTATGTATTGATAAAGAAATATTACAACCCTACAGTCCCTTTGTTTTCATTAACATACACTACCATTTAAAAGTATGGTAGTGGTTTAGTTGGTGGTTGGAAGGGAGTGATATACTCAAGAAACCATAATAAGTAAATAACAAATCTAGAATATCATGTAGGACCAACAGTGTCACAGCAGAGATCCAAAGTGTTTGGTTACTGTACAGAGAACGGCATTATAAGCCCCTTAAACTCAACGCTGGACCTTGAGGCCTTCAGTACACATGTACTGCTGCAGCATGTGCTTGATTCAGACAGACTGTTCTTTCATGTGTAAAACTATTATGAACATAAATCTAAACACAATTTCCATAATTGCATATCCAATTCGTACCATTTGGGGACAAACATGGTGTTTCGCACTCAAGGTTCATAAAAACCTTCACAAGGCAATAAGTTACTGGGGTTGACAGAGTAATAATGTGCAACTCCAACTCTCCCAACAATCAATACTCTCTGGAAGTAAGTCATGAAATCCTTCATGGGTCTTAAGACAGCAGTTTGAATACAGTTGAGGGCATCAACAATGTTTGGGTAAAAAATGATTTTGATTTACCAGTTATGTATAATTTCATTTTTGTTTGGAGTGAACGCAAACAAATCACTGTACGATGGCCAAATGCTTCTATAGATTTATTCTCTTAGAAAAGTTTGTATTTAAAGAGAGACATCAACGGCCATAACTAAGATTGCCTTGCCTTACTTGTTGTTCTGTTTTCACCTTGTAGATTCATTTATTTGAAACATTATTGTAATGTAATGTATTGGGATGTAATACTGCCCCCTGCTGTGCACTACTGGATAGTGTTAGACACATATTGCATGGACCTTGGTAAATGGTCTGAATACCACAGACTTCATATCTCCTGGAGAGGTCATATTAAAACTCTGATCCGTAGCCACACGCTTTATTAGCCTCCCAGGGCCTGTTCAGAGCCCACCTGCAACGTAACATTTTCTAAATATATCATGTAAAACACAACTCTTCACTTCCTACCACCAACTAAAACACTACCATAAAAACAGCAAAAATCAATTATGAAAGAACATGGGTGTCTTTGTTTGTATGACGAAACATATAGGGGCGTATAATTATAGGGGCGTATAATTATAGGGGCGTATACATATAGGGGCGTATACATATAGGGGCGTATACATATAGGGCGTATAATTATAGGGGCGTATAATTATAGGGGCGTATAATTATAGGGGCGTATAATTATAGGGTCGTATAATTATAGGGCGTATAATTATAGGGCGTATAATTATAGGGGCGTATACATATAGGGGCGTATAATTATAGGGGCGTATAATTATAGGGGCGTATAATTATAGGGGCGTATACATAAAGGGGCGTATAATTATAGGGGCGTATATTTATAGGGGCGTATAATTATAGGGGCGTATATTTATAGGGGCGTATAATTATAGGGGCGTATACATATAGGGGCGTATAATTATAGGGCCGTATAATTTTAGGGGCGTATACATATAGGGGCGTATAATTATAGGGGCGTATAATTATAGGGGCGTATAATTATATAATTAATGACTTTTCGAGAATTTGCAAAGAGAAGTGGGACAAACATGATGAGTTCTGCTGTGTACAAAAACTGTTGTGGCTGAGACAGAGATGTGTTGAGTGGCTGAGTCTATATTGTGTTGAGGGGTGGAGTCTATATTGTGTTGAGGGGTGGAGTCTATATTGTGTTGAGGGGTGGAGTCTATATTGTTTTCATTCTCCTGTGTGTTATGCTGATTTTAGGACACTAATGCCCCCTGCTGGACAAACGTGTTCAGCACAGTCACCCTACAGCAAACTGCCTAACCCCACCAACACTGTCCTTTAAACCCCTAGAAACACAATGTTGTTGTGGTATCTGTAGTAGTAGCAGCAGCAGTAGTAGTTGTGGTAGTGGTAGTAGTAATAGTGATAGTAATAGTAGTGGTAGTAGTAGAGGTGGTAGTATTTCAGAAAAACAGTCAAAGTAAAGTATTTTATTATTGTATTGTTCTAATGCCTATATCTGTAAAAATATTCAAAAAAATTAAGTAATCAGAATTTGGGGGAATCTAAGGGCAGTCAAGTGCAAGAGTCATATTCCTTAGACTCACCGCTGTGGGAATTAAGCTGTTCTTGTTTCGGGATGACCTCAGATTTCCGCCAGAGGGGAGAGTTCTGATTAGTCCGTTACCCAGATGGGAGGAGTCTGCCTCAATCTTTCCTGCCCGCCTCAGTGACCTGCCTTTAAACAGTTTGTTGAGGGATGGCAGCTTATATGTAGCCAGTTAGCTAGGTAGCTATGTAGCCAAGTAGACAGTTAGCTAGGTAGCCAGTTAGTTAGTTAGCTATGTAGCTAGGTAGCCAGTTAGCTAGTTAGTTAGGTAGCCAGTTAGCTAGGTAGCAAGTTAGTTAGGTAGCTATGTAGCTAGGTCGCCAGTTAGATAGGTAGCTATGTTGATAGGTAGCTAGGTAGCTGTGTTGATAGGTAGCCAGTTAGCTAGGTAGCTAGGTAGCCAGTTAGTTAGGTAGCCAGTTAGCTAGGTAGCTAGGTAGCTAGGTATCCAGTTAGTTAGGTAGCTATGTAGCTAGGTAGCCAGTTAGATAGGTAGCTATGTTGATAGGTAGCTAGGTAGCTGTGTTGATAGGTAGCCAGTTAGCTAGGTAGCTAGGTAGCCAGTTAGTTAGGTAGCCAGTTAGCTAGGTAGCTAGGTAGCTAGGTAGCTAGTTAGCTAAGTAGCTAGGTAGCCAGTTAGTTAGGTAGCCAGTTAGCTAGGTAGCTATGTAGGGCTCTGGTTGAATTCCCCCCGCCGGACGCTACATTGGTGTGGCATTGGCAGCGAGGGCCATCGGAGAGGCGTGTCGGAGAGGACACGCTCTCCCGTTGGGTGGGGGTAATGTAGCGACCCTGGTGGTAAACAGGTTTTTTTGATGATGGCTCTGCCCAGCGTTCTCCCACAGGGGAGTCTGAGGTTGCATATGCCGTCACTTCAGCATTACAGATTGTAACCCTAACCCTGTGAAAAGTTCAGAGATAAGCATGGTTAGGAGCCCGACCCAACTGATGCGCAATTAAAAGTTTGCATGACAATTAAGGTAAGCAGATAATAAAATGGTGTGCCTTGTCACTACAGCCTTGCCTTAACAGACTCTGTGTGCGGAGAGTTCAACTTTAGTTGCAAACGTTGTCTGACGTGCGTTATGTGGGCTAGCTAATTGCTTAATAAAAATCGGCTCATGGTAGAAATTACGTTTTGTTAGATAAGCTTGCTGAGCTATTTCAAAGATGGACATGGTATTTTTTTTTAGCAAAAATACATATGTTTCCTTAGGCTACCCTATTCATTAAAATATGGACAGTGTGCCCTATACCTGATACCCCACCACAACTCAACATGTCTTACCAATGTTAGCACAGGAACATCTAGGCATGTAATTAATGAAGATGTGTACTGTGTTATGATTAGGCTAGCATGGCATTTAAAGCTGCAGGGTTTAACAGCCTACCTTTAGATAGAGGAAAGAGTGGAGGAGAAGGAGGTGGAGAAGGATGAGGAGGAGAAGGATGAGGAGAAGGAGGATGAGGAGAAGGAGGTGGAGGAGGAGGATGAGGTGGAGAAGGAGGAGGAGGATGAGGATGAGGATGAGGAGGAGGATGAGGAGGAGGATGAGGAGAAGGATGAGGAGGATGAGGAGGAGGAGGTGGAGAAGAATGAGGAGGAGGAGGTGGAGAAGGATGAGGAGGATGAGGATGATGAGGAGAAGGATGAGGAGGAGGAGAAGGAGGTGGAGAAGGATGAGGAGGATGAGGAGGATGAGGAGAAGGATGAGGAGGAGGAGGAGAAGGAGGAGGAGGAGGAGGAGGAGGAGAAGGAGGTGGAGGAGGATGAGGATGATGAGGAGAAGGATGAGGAGGAGGAGAAGGAGGTGGAGAAGGATGAGGAGGATGAAGAGGATGAGGAGAAGGATGAGGAGGAGGATGAGGAGGAGAAGGAGGAGGAGGAGGAGAAGGATGAGGAGAAGGATGAGGAGGATGAGGAGAAGGATGAGGAGGAGGAGAAGGAGGTGGAGAAGGATGAGGAGGATGAGGAGGATGAGGAGGAGGAGAAGGAGGTGGAGAAGGATGAGGATGATGAGGAGGAGGATGAGGAGGAGGAGGAGGAGAGAGAGGAGGAGGAGGAGGAGGAGGAAGAGGAGGAGGAAGAGGAAGAGGAGGAGGAAGAGGAGGAGGAAGAGGATGAGGAGGAGGAGGAGGATGATGAGGAGGAGGATGAGGAGGATGAGGAGGAGGAAGAGGAGGATGAGGAGGATGAGGAGGATGAGGAGGTGGATGAGGATGATGAGGAGGAGGATGAGGAAGATGCAAGCACAGAGCATTCTTCTATCCAGTAGAAAAGCAAAGTCAGGGGCCGCTGTGTACAACTCCAAATGTAGCAGTGTCTGGTGTAAAGAATGGCCGTTCATAAAACCAGGCATGACTGAATTTCACTTTTGGTGTGAAGTCGGCCGGCATGAGTTAGAGTGCAGGCACCAGGGCAGATGTGCAGCAGCATATCACCAGGGAGAACCACATTAAAAAACAAAAAGTTCTTGACAGCACCAAAATAATTGATAGATTTGTTTATTCGAAGGCTGAAGAAATGAATCTGGACACTCAGGTGATAATTTGAATGCAATCTCTTAATGCGTGTGCTTTATTTATGCATATTCTACTACACATGTAAACTCATAATTGTTTTACAGGCTAGAAGGGCAGAGGTCAAAGTGGCAGTGACCCTGGTCAGCCACAACATCCCATTAGCTTTCACAGATCACCTCAGACCGCTATTCATAGAATGCTAACCCGATTCAAAAATTGCCAAGAAATATGGTTCTGCAAGAACAAAAACATCAGCCATCATTTATTATTATTTGGCCTAAATCAGGGTTTATACACAGTAAACAAGGACTTAAATATTTTTTAATTAGGGTTAGGTTCACCAAACATTTCCTCTGCACGCTCATGCGCGCGTTCTAGAATTTTACAGAGTCTCACTCCAGCCGGAGTCCCAAAGTTGGCAACCCTGATAAACTTGCTTGCTTGCTAGCTAGGCAGCCAGTTAGCTAGGTAGCCATGTGGATAGGTAGCCAGTTAGCTAGGTAGCTATGTAGCTAGGCAGCCAGTTAGTTAGGTAGCCAGTTAGCTAGATAGCTAGGTAGCCAGTTAGCTAGGTAGCCATCTGCTGATAAATGAACAAATACAAATAGAGGAAGTTTGTGGCGGAACTGTGTCACATCAAGAGTCACATATTTAATCTGAAAATCATGTCTTTCTGGAAGAAACACTGGTACTGGATCTTGTCTGTCGTAGTCATAGTATAATGTCCTTAGAATAAAAAAAGTATTTTTTAAAGATCTATTTTGTTTTTGTGCTAAGAGTTCTAAAACATTATCACTCATACTTGTGAAAATAGTTCCAGAATGATAAAAAACTGTAACAAGGGCAGGGTTCTTCTCCAGTTACCGGTTCTCAGCCGAAGAAATGTTCTGTCATCTGCAACAAAAGCAGGTCCAGTTACGCAGTACCACGTAGGGACACAGGTGGTCAGTCAGCATTGAGGTTCACCTGAGATCAGAGAGCATTGCCCTTTCTCCAGTTACTTATGGCCACGTAGGGACACAGGTGGGTAGTTGGCTTTGCACAAAGCTCTTATAGTGCAATTTAAATTAAATGTTTGGGCACTGAGTAATGGCTCAGGTGCACATTTAAAACATTGCTGTCCATAATGACTCAATAAAGATATCTTAAAAACAGCTTATTGGTTTGTGCTGTAAAAAAAACACTACCTATTAAAGTGTAAAGTAGTGTTTTTTCAAAACCAAGCACATTTTAGATTGACTGTGTTCAAACACACGTGTTGATCAAGTGATCTTTATTAACAATGAGTTAATAAAAGCAGGTAAAACAGTGGTGTATTTAGCAGGTTAAAACAGTGGTTTATTTAGCAGGTTAAAACAGTGGTTTATTTAGCAGGTAAAAAAGTGGTATATTTAGCAGGTTAAAACAGTGGTATATTTAGCAGGTTAAAACAGTGGTATATTTAGTAGGTTAAAAAAGTGGTATATTTAGTAAGTTAAAAAGTGGTATATTTAGTAGGTAAACAGTGGTATATTTAGCAGGTAAACAGTGGTATATTTAGTAGGTTAAACAGTGGTATATTTAGCAGGTAAACAGTGGTATATTTAGCAGGTAAAACAGTGGTATATTTAGCAGGTAAAACAGTGGTATATTTAGCAGGTTAGAACAGTGGTATATTTAGCAGGTTAAAACAGTGGTATATTTAGCAGGTAAACAGTGGTATATTTAGTAGGTTAAAACAGAGGTATATTTAGCAGGTTGTAATGAATGTTTTGTGTGGCAACTTAGGCTGAATGAAGGACCTGCATTAAATATTTATATTTGCCACAGTCATGACCTACTGGCATATCAACATCAATGAATAAACATGATTTATTAATGATCTGCTATCTGACAACCCTCTAACAACCAACTCACTGCATTGGGTAAAATATGTATAGAAGTATTATTTTGCTCTGTAAACATGTACTGCTCTGCATTGGAATAAATATGTATAATTGATCAACACCTTGTAATTTTAGATTGCTTTTAAAAAAGCTGTATGATATTCTGGATGACCATAACACATGTAATACAAAGTTCCCCACATATATAGACTCTGTATGACCATAACACATATATAACATATAGACGTATATAGACTCTGTATGACCATAACACATATATAACATATAGACGTATATAGACTCTGTATGAACATAACACATATATAACATATAGACGTATATAGACTCTGTATGACCATAACACATATATAACATATAGACGTATATAGACTCTGTATGACCATAACACATATATAACATATAGACGTATATAGACTCTGTATGAACATAACACATATATAACATATAGACGTATATAGACTCTGTATGACCATAACACATATATAACATATAGACGTATATAGACTCTGTATGACCATAACACATATATAACATATAGACGTATATAGACTCTGTATGACCATAACACATATATAACATATAGACGTATATAGACTCTGTATGACCATAACACATATATAACATATAGACGTATATAGACTCTGTATGACCATAACACATATATAACATATAGAGGTATATAGACTCTGTATGACCATAACACATATATAACATTGAGACGTATATAGACTCTGTATGACCATAACACATATATAACATATAGACGTATATAGACTCTGTATGACCATAACACATATATAACATATAGACGTATATAGACTCTGTATGACCATAACACATATATAACATATAGACGTATATAGACTCTGTATGACCATAACACATATATAACATATAGACGTATATAGACTCTGTATGACCATAACACATATATAACATATAGACGTATATAGACTCTGTATGACCATAACACATATATAACATATAGACGTATATAGACTCTGTATGACCATAACACATATATAACATATAGACGTATATAGACTCTGTATGACCATAACACATATATAACATATAGACGTATATAGACTCTGTATGACCATAACACATATATAACATATAGACGTATATAGACTCTGTATGACCATAACACATATATAACATATAGACGTATATAGACTCTGTATGACCATAACACATATATAACATATAGACGTATATAGACTCTGTATGACCATAACACATATATAACATATAGACGTATATAGACTCTGTATGACCATAACACATATATAACATATAGACGTATATAGACTCTGTATGACCATAACACATATATAACATATAGACGTATATAGACTCTGTATGACCATAACACATATATAACATATAGACGTATATAGACTCTGTATGACCATAACACATATATAACATATAGACGTATATAGACTCTGTATGGCCATAACACATATATAACATATAGACGTATATAGACTCTGTATGACCATAACACATATATAACATATAGACGTATATAGACTCTGTATGACCATAACACATATATAACATATAGACGTATATAGACTCTGTATGGCCATAACACATATATAACATATAGAGGTATATAGACTCTGTATGACCATAACACATATATAACATATAGACGTATATAGACTCTGTATGACCATAACACATATATAACATTGAGACGTATATAGACTCTGTATGACCATAACACATATATAACATATAGACGTATATAGACTCTGTATGACCATAACACATATATAACATATAGACGTATATAGACTCTGTATGACCATAACACATATATAACATATAGACGTATATAGACTCTGTATGACCATAACACATATATAACATATAGACGTATATAGACTCTGTATGACCATAACACATATATAACATTGAGACGTATATAGACTCTGTATGACCATAACACATATATAACATATAGACGTATATAGACTCTGTATGACCATAACACATATATAACATATAGACGTATATAGACTCTGTATGACCATAACACATATATAACATATAGACGTATATAGACTCTGTATGACCATAACACATATATAACATATAGACGTATATAGACTCTGTATGACCATAACACATATATAACATATAGACGTATATAGACTCTGTATGACCATAACACATATATAACATATAGACGTATATAGACTCTGTATGACCATAACACATATATAACATATAGACGTGTATAGACTCTGTATGACCATAACACATATATAACATATAGACGTATATAGACTCTGTATGACCATAACACATATATAACATATAGACGTATATAGACTCTGTATGACCATAACACATATATAACATATAGACGTGTATAGACTCTGTATGACCATAACACATATATAACATATAGACGTATATAGACTCTGTATGACCATAACACATATATAACATATAGACGTATATAGACTCTGTATGACCATAACACATATATAACATATAGACGTATATAGACTCTGTATGAAATCAAGCATCAGTACACATTTTCTTCGACCTGGTAGTCGTATGGACAAAAAACATCTTTGCGGATGTTACACTGCTGTCAGCTCTCTGGTTGTTCTTCATGATGCTCTGCCAGGTGTGTGTGTGTGTCAGGTGTGTGTGCTTGTGTCACATGTGTGTGTCACGTGTGTGTGTTTTGGCTCCATGAATCCTGCTCTCTCAGACACAGTTTAGCAACAGCTCAGCCTGTTTGCATAATTTACAGAGGGCTGAGCTGGGATAAGTTACCGTAAGCACTACAGCTGATGTATTAAGGTGTCCTTTGCAACTATAATGGGAAACACACACCTGACACACACACACCTGACACACACACACCTGACACAAGCACACGTCTGACACACGCCTGACACAAGCACACACACCTGACACACACACACACACAGTTTACAAACACACCTGACACACACACACACACAGTTTTCACACACAATGAGGCGGGCTGAGGTGAACAGGGAACGACTGTAACTAGATCGTCTTGACTCAGCGGCTTGCTCTCTCAAAACACACACACACAGCCGATGTGGGTAAGATAGGCTCTCTCAAACACACACACACACAGACTCTATGTGGGGAGGATACCCCAGAGCAAGGGAACTCTTTCAGACACACTGTTCTGTGTGAGGGAAAGTCCTACCAACTGGCTGGAGAATACCTGCTACCCACTCCCTCAATCCACCTAGAACAGGACACACCGGCAGGACACACCGGCAGGACACGGGCAGGACACACCGGCAGGACGCACGGACAGGACACACCGGCAGGACACAGGCAGGACACACCGGCAGGACACACCGGCAGGACACACCGGCAGGACACACGGACAGGACACACCGGCAGGACACACCGGCAGGACACGGGCAGGACACACCGGCAGGACACCGGCAGAACACCGGCAGGACACACCGGCAGGACACACGGACAGGACACACCGGCAGGACACACCGGCAGGACACGGGCAGGACACACCGGCAGGACACCGGCAGAACACCGGCAGGACACACCGGCAGGACACACGGACAGGACACACCGGCAGGACACACCGGCAGGACACACCGGCAGGACACACCGGCAGGACACGGGCAGGAAACACCGGCAGGACACGGGCAGGACACACCAGCAGGACACGGGCAGGACACACCGGCAGGACACACCGGCAGGACACACCAGCAGGACGGAGTCCAAATTATTTTCAGCTCCCTAATAAGGCTGGATTAATTGATGATTATGAACCACACAGTTGAAACATCTAGATGAAGAAATACTTCTCTTTCCATTTGAATTGCTTGCTGTGTTCTCCTGAAGATCTTATAACTACATAAGAAAATTGCTTCCAAATATTACATTTTCTGTTTAATTTTATTAATGCTGTTTTAGATTGTTTAGACGGATTCACGCTTCGTTTGATGTATTGAACCAGTTTGGTGACCCTAACCCTGACCCTAACCCTGACCCAAACCCTGACCCTAACCCTGAGAGATGTGATGTAAGGAGCCAGTCTCCCTTCAGACAGAGAAGTAATAAGACCAACTGCAGATGACTTTCAGACTCAGATTCAGACTGAGTTACTATATCGTGTTGTGGATGACAGAGGTTTGGTCCAGCTGGTTCAGATCAAATTACAGAGTCCTGACAGACAAGAATGGGTTTGTGGTGTCACTGAATTCAGTCAGTCAGGCACGCACAACCCAACAGACGAACAAAAGACAGATATAGAAGAGATGCTGCTGTACTCTACACTCCATCTCTGATCGTCAGTCTCTTCTGCCTCTAGCATGGTTCTGTCCTGAGACAACATGCCACCCAAGAAAGGAGCTGCCACGAAAAAAGGGGATGATAAGAAAGGAGGAAAGGAGGAAAAAAAAGGGGGTAAGAAATTAGAGGAGCCGACTAAAGGGAAAGGAAAGGATGATGGTAAGAAAGGGAAAGGAAAGAAGCAAGTGAGCGAGTCCGAGGATGAGGAGGAAGAGGTGCAAAGCGAAGAGGAAGAGAATGAGCAGAGTGAGGAGGAGCAGGAAGCTCCACCAGCACAGAAAGGAAAGGGGAAGACTGCCCTAAAAGGAGCAACTAAAGCTGTGACAATGAAGGCTATAACCAAGCCTTCCCCCAAACGAGGACAACCATCTCCCAAAGAAGATGTGGAAGAGGATGTGATGATGCGTAAGCCACAAATGAAAATGGGAGCTGTCAACCTGAAGACAATGACTCAGGGGAACATCACAGGAACTAAAGCTCTGATGGGGTTTGCTGCTGAGGGCCAGAGGAAAGCTGCAGTGGCCCAGAAGGTCCAGAAGAAACAAGATGCCAAGTCCCATCTGAAGACTCTGACTAGTCTGACTGGTAAGGCTTCCCCTTTCTCTACCTCCACACCCAAAAAGCTGCCTGCACCAGAGAAAACTAAACCCAAGAAGAATCTGAAAAGCACATCTCGTCTGTTTCTGAAACTATCTGGAAGCAATAAGACCAAGCCTCCACAGAACACCAAGCAGATTCTCGGGACCACTAAAATGTTTGCTGGCTTCGGGAAACCCAAATCTCCTGTGGATAAAGACAAGCCAGTGATCCCCAGCATCTCCAAGTTTTCCATGTTCCCCAGGAAGGATGATAAGCCAAAAGAGCCCTCTGGTGGTAAGAAGGAACTTTTGCTGTCAAATCTCGGGGGGGCTGCAGCGTCAGAGCAAGCCAAAGGACTTGGGGGAAAGTTTAAAGGCATGTTTGGCAAAAATAAAGCACAGGACTTTAAGTCTGGGTCAGGGTTTAAAGGTAAAGGCTGGATGCTGGGTAAGATAGCAGGAATAGCTAATTGGTTAACTAGGAAGTTTATTTCCTCTAAGGGAAAGGGGCGGCTGGGGGCGGGTAAGAGTCTATCATTTGCCAGACAAGACCCCCACGCCAGGCTGACAGGCGGGTACTATAACGAGGGCTATGAGTATGATGACGATGAGTTTAGCTATGATGAAGAGGAGTACGATCAGAGGCTCGACGGCTGCTACAGACGACCTTTGACCTACGCATCCTACAACCCTTATGGAGAGGTCACAGAATACTATGATGACCAATGGGAGGACGAGTGTGGTTACTATGACGATGAGGGCAACAACTATGAAAACTACTACGATGATGTGGACAACGACCCAAATAGTTACCATGATAATGCGTTTGAATACATTGACTACAGTCGCCAGGGTTTGACAATAAGGGAGTATTGGTACAATGGAGATGATGGCCTGGAGTATTGCTATGGAGATGACGGATTGCTTTATCCAATTGAGACAGACTTCGGTTACTATGGTTACAATAATGGATACCCTACCGATATGTTGTATGGTAATGACAATCAGTCAGATTATTACAGGCCTCATCATTTGGCTGATGGGATATCTGAACAGTATGGGACAGTTAATGAAGAGTTTTATCAGCCGGACCAAGCTGATCTGTACTACAGAGAGATGATGAATTACAGCACTGCTCCCCATCATTATGATGTAGAAGCTGATCTGGAGTCAGTCCAACTGACTGGGATTAACCCCAGGCACTCATTCCGAGTGCCTCGTCCGCAGGTCAGGCTGTTTGGAACTGAGAGGCTAGAGGTTGGCGCCTCTCCTAACCTCAATGATCTGGACATGATGTCTGAGGTCCAGTACGAGCAGCTCCCGCAGCAGCTCCCCCAGTACCCCCGTCCTCCCTCCCCCACCCCCACAGCCAAGCTCATCCAGCAGGCCCAGGGACGTTTCCCTCGCTCCTCCCAACAGTGTGCCTCCCCCAACCGAATCTCCTCCAGTCCTATAGGAGTGGCACAGCTCCTACCTCACACCTCCACCATTTACCAGCACTCCATCTCTGAGGACCCCGTACTTCAGCAGTACACTCCACAGATGGGACAGCTCTCTGGGATGGGAGCTTACCAACTCATAGCTCCACCCATTAGCTCCAATTATGGCCCCATGGCCACACCCATAAGCTACACCTACAGTCCCATAGCTCCACCCATTACATCTCCGTATTCTGTTATGTCTTCCCATATGCCCTCTCCTCACCCCTCCTCTTACCCCTCTCCTCACCTCTCCTCTTACCCCTCTCCTTACCCCTCAGTTATGGGGCACCTCCCTAACCCTACTCCTCTTCCCATAGAGCCCAACTTCTCCCCCCAGTTTTCCAGGAGGGCCTTTTCCACCCCCCACCCTTCTACCTCTTCTCTGGACCAGAGGCATACCTCCCCCCTCCCGAGCAGACGAGACCCCTCCCTCAGGGCTACTAGTCAGCTGTCCAGGAGAAGACTACCCCATCAAACTCACTCCCCACTAGCCAGCCCCCCCACCTCGCCCCGAGGGTCACTAAGGAAGAGGAGTCTCCCAGCCTCTATCTCTCCAAAATGGTCAATGAGGAAGAGAAGTCTCTCCCCCAGCCACTCCGGCTCCTCTCCCACTCACTCCAGAACTTGTCTGATAGGGAAGAACAGCATCCAGCCCCGTGAGTCCTTCCCCCCTACCTCACCCTTTAGAAGGAGCACCACACTGGGGGACAACAGACCTCCATCTCCCACAACAGACCCTCATGTTCCACAGTTCTCTCGCTCTTCCCACCCCTCCTCTCCCTCCCCCTCTCGTGTGTCCAATCGGCCCCTTCCTTCTCGTTCTTCCACACAGCGCCGAACAGGGGGGCGTGCCCAGATCCCCATGGGAGCAGTCAAGCCCTCTCCAGGTAACCCCTATCTGCAGAGAAGCAGTCGGCAGGCACCCCCCCTCACCCAAAATGTGACTCCCTTCAGGTCGCTCTCTTCGACAGGCCAGATCCAGGCCCCAGGCCCCCAGATCCAGGCCCCAGGCCCCCACATGTTGGGCTACTCAGCCGCTCGGCCGAGGGGGTTCAGGGGATCTCAGCAAACCTCACAGGGGGGCTTCCAACGCCCTGTAGGGAGGGGTCAACCATTAGTCGGTATGCCCAGAAACACCCCTTGTAGCAGGCAATCTTTTAGAGGTCCTCCTCCCGGCCCGAGCTCTATGATCTCCCCACAGCCCTCCTTTAAACAGGCAGCCTCTTCAGAACACACTGTTAGACGCCCTCTATGTCCACTCCCCCCTGGCGCCTCCTCACATTATTACTCATCCTCCCCTGCCTCCTTCAGACCACCGGGTTTACCTTCTGTCTCCGCTTCCAACTATCTGCAGAACACGTCCTACCTTTCACCTGTACAGAGAAGCCCTTCCTTCTCACCTGGCAGCCAGCTCATTATATCATATGATGGACAGGTGAGCCACATGAACCAGAGTTCCCCTTCAATGCCGTCTCTGCAGCAGGATACAAACACATCTCAGTTTGTCCCCAACCGGCTCCCTCAGACTTACTCTAGTCAGCCCCCCCAGGAGACTAATGTTCTTCAGCAGAACTCTGTCCTCCACCACGCCTCTCAATCTCCCCTCCAGAGAAATGCCTCCCTCTACACCCCTGTCCTTTACGCCGGTCAGCCCTCCTCTCATCTCTCTGGCACCATGCCCAGTCCTCAGCTCCCCAATGCATTCTATGCCTCTCCCACCTCCCCAGCCCTTCAGAAACCTCCTCATCTATCCTCTCCCACCTCCCCAGCCCTTCAGAGACCTCCTCATCTATCCTCTTCCACCCCCATGACCCCCAGAACTCTAAGCTCCACCCACCTGCAGGGAACAGTGTTCCATCTGCCGGATGGTTCCATGATGTTGTCACAGGGTTCTGGGATGATGTCACAGGGTTCTGGGATGGTGTCACAGGGTTCTGGGATGATGTCACAGGGTTCTGGGATGGTGTCACAGGGTTCTGGGATGGTGTCACATGGTTCTGGGATGGTGTCACAGGGTTCTGGGATGGTGTCACATGGTTCTGGGATGGTGTCACAGGGTTCTGGGATGGTGTCACATGGTTCTGGTATGGTGTCACAGAGTTCTGGGATGGTGTCTGGTAGTTCCAAGGTGATCCAGAATCAAGAGGATACTCTCAGTTCTAAGTCCCTGATGTTTAATGCTCTAAACAACAGCAACATGAGAACAGCTATCTACCGTCTCCCAGATGGAACGCTGATCACCAGATCGGAACCCCCTCCTCAACACTCCTTCTCCCCAAACCTCTCTTCTGCTCTCTCCCACCGAGGTCTTCACCAAGCCACGTACCGTTTACCAGATGGAACTCGTGGAACCATGATGGGGCATCAGCCCACCTACTCCTCCGCTCTCCTCAACTCCAACCTTCAGACAATGACCAATAGCCATCCAGATGTCTCACTGGCCAATCGCAGTCTGTCCTCCTCCCCTAACCTGTCTGGTGCCCTGCTGAATGCAGACCACCGTGTCACCTCCTACCGCCTTCCAGACAGCTCCCTGCTGTCCAGAAACCAGACTCCATCTCTTAACCTCTCCTCTGCTCTGCTCAACCCTAACATCAGAGGAGCATCATACAGGACAGGGTCTCTGGCTCCGCCTAGCCCCTCCCCTAACCTGTCAAAAGCTCTTCTGAACACTGATCTCCGGGGAGCATCATACAGGGCGGGGCCTCAGGCTCCGCCTAGCCCCTCCCCTAACCTGTCAAAAGCTCTTCTGAACACTGATCTCCGGGAAGCATCATACAGGGCGGGGTCTCTGGCTCCGCCTAGCCCCTCCCCTAACCTGTCAAAAGCTTTTCTGAACACTGATCTCCGGGGAGCATCATACAGGGCGGGGCCTCTGGCTCCGCCTAGCCCCTCCCCTAACCTGTCAAAAGCTCTTCTGAACACTGATCTCCGGGGAGCATCATACAGGGCGGGGTCTCTGGCTCCGCCTAGCCCCTCCCCTAACCTGTCAAAAGCTCTTCTGAACACTGATCTCCGGGGAGCATCATACAGGGCGGGGTCTCTGGCTCCGCCTAGCCCCTCCCCTAACCTGTCAAAAGCTCTTCTGAACACTGATCTCCGGGGAGCATCATACAGGGCGGGGCCTCTGGCTCCGCCTAGCCCCTCCCCTAACCTGTCAAAAGCTCTTCTGAACACTGATCTCCGGGAAGCATCATACAGGGCGGGGCCTCTGGCTCCGCCTAGCCCCTCCCCTAATCTCTCCAATTCCCTGCAGAACCCTAAACTTATGTCAGCTACCTACAGATTTCCTGATGGGAGCCTAATTAACAGACGAGGTCTGCAGCAACCTGGGCCAGACCTGTCTAATGCTCTACAGAACCCCCGTCTCCCAGGAGGTGCATATCTGTTGCCCTCGAATTTGGAGCATCCAGGAGGAGGGCGCTATGCAGTTGTCTCTCCCCAAGTGCAAGGAGCAGAGCAGCACTGGGCTCAAGAAGGGGAGGGAATAGGGAGAAAGGGGTGTGGTCTGGGGGAACAGCCGGATGTGTGGGGGGCAGAGAAAGTTCTGCCTCACCCCACTGGTCAGAACCTGAAAAAGTGGTCCATGCACTGGGACGGACCGCTAGATCATCAGTGTCCTGCCCAGAAGATACAGAGAGAGAAGGAAGATCTGGAGTCCAACTGGGTTCCGAACAGAGAGGATGAACCCACTGGGCCCTGGTATGATAAGGTAATACTCTGGTTCAGTACTTCACACTGGGCCCTGGTATGATAAGGTAATACTCTGGTTCAGTACTTCACACTGGGCCCTGGTATGATAAGATAATACTCTGGTTCAGTACTCCACACTGGGCTCTGGTATGATAAGGTAATACTCTGGTTCAGTAATTCACACTGGGCCCTGGTATGATAAGGTAATACTCTGGTTCAGTACTACACACTGGGCTCTGGTATGATAAGGTAATACTCTGGTTCAGTACTTCACACTGGGCCCTGGTATGATAAGGTAATACTCTGGTTCAGTAATTCACACTGGGCCCTGGTATGATATGGTAATACTCTGGTTCAGTACTTCACACTGGGCCCTGGTATGATAAGGTAATACTCTGGTTCAGTACTTCACACTGGGCTCTGGTATGATAAGGTAATACTCTGGTTCAGTACTTCACACTGGGCCCTGGTATGATAAGGTAATACTCTGGTTCAGTACTTCACACTGGGCCCTGGTATGATAAGGTAATACTCTGGTTCAGTACTACACACTGGGCCCTGGTATGATAAGGTAATACTATGGTTCAGTACTTCACACTGGGCTCTGGTATGATAAGGTAATACTCTGGTTCAGTACTTCACACTGGGCCCTGGTATGATAAGGTAATACTCTGGTTCAGTACTTCACACTGGGCCCTGGTATGATAAGGTAATACTCTGGTTCAGTACTACACACTGGGCCCTGGTATGATAAGGTAATACTATGGTTCAGTACTTCACACTGGGCTCTGGTATGATAAGGTAATACTCTGGTTCAGTACTTCACACTGGGCTCTGGTATAAGGTAATCTAGTACATATGTGTGTGTGTGTGTGTCTAGATGTTCTCCATCCGTTGCCTGCCCAGTATGATTCACCAGGAGCCATCAGACGAGAATGGAGTGGAGGACATGACACAGCTGGAGTGAGACACCATCATATTTACATATTTACATGACACAGCTGGAGTGAGACACCATCATATTTACATATTTACATGACACGGCTGGAGTGAGACACCATCATATTTACATATTTACATGACACGGCTGGAGTGAGACACCATCATATTTACATATTTACATGACACAGCTGGAGTGAGACACCATCATATTTACATATTTACATGACACGGCTGGAGTGAGACACCATCATATTTACATATTTACATGACACAGCTGGAGTGAGACACCATCATATTTACATATTTACATGACACAGCTGGAGTGAGACACCATCATATTTACATATTTACATGACACAGCTGGAGTGAGACACCATCATATTTACATATTTACATGACACAGCTGGAGTGAGACACCATCATATTTACATATTTACATGACACAGCTGGAGTGAGACACCATCATATTTACATGACACAGCTGGAGTGAGTGTGTGTTTATATGGCTGTGTGTTTATATGGCTGTGTGTTTATATGGCTGTGTGTTTATATGGCTGTGTGTTTATATGGCTGTGTGTTTATATGGCTGTGTGTTTATATGGCTGTGTGTTTATATGGCTGTGTGTTTATATGGCTGTGTGTTTATATGGCTGTGTGTTTATATGGCTGTGTGTTTATATGGCTGTGTGTTTATATGGCTGTGTGTTTATATGGCTGTGTGTTTATATGGCTGTGTGTTTATATGGCTGTGTGTTTATATGGCTGTGTGTTTATATGGCTGTGTGTTTATATGGCTGTGTGTTTATATGGCTGTGTGTTTCAGGGAGTTACATGAGGAAACTGTGCTGCTTAACCTGAAGAAGAGGTTTGAGAGGCAGATAATCTATGTGAGTGTACACACACACACACACACACACACACACACACACACACACACACACACACACACACACACACACACACACACACACA